>SSNS01000005.1:3433900-3484349 GCA_006937985.1 Aphyosemion australe | reverse complement strand
AAAGGAGGGAAAGAGTGAGAGCGAGGACACAACAGTGACACTTTCACACAGAGTTATCAGTTTGCTTGTGTTTGCCCTTTTCCTCTTGAACTCCCTGGTTCCACTTCAAGGCCCCTCCTCGTTCTTGTGTTTAGTTCTGAGACGGTGAAATAAGCCGGGTCGTGCCGCACACCAGAGATGAAAGAAAAAGCAGGGATGAGAAAACTGGGGTTGGAAAAGAACGACGGGTGGAAACTTGGAGGCGGCTGGTGCGATTTCATCAGGCGGGAGACAGATGGCTTTGCCAAAATAGTGTGTCATCCATCAAAATCTTTATGATCTCAGTGGGCTCCACAGATCCAAGGTCAGCTATGCAACAACACGTTTCACAACAGCTGATAAAAAACAGGCAGATTTTTGTTATTAGAACACGTTTTTTATTTCACCAAAAACATTTTCACATCTTGAAACAGTGCCTTTTAATCTTCTTTATGTACAAATTTACATATAAACATTAACGAGCATAATCGACAACACAAACAAAATGCATCGTGGCAAGCCCCTTCATTTTGAGGTTTAACGACGTGCAAGCAGGATGATTTCTGCAAACATCAACCAGCGTACCATAAAACCACCCAGACAGGAGACATTAGTGATGAAGTGGTGATGAAGCTCAGCTCCTGAGGCTCCTTCTGGGTTTTATTCTCTTCATTTAGAGACGAGAACTTTTGACACAAGAAACATTTAAACATTTCTACTCATATGTCACCAAATCCAACGAATGTTTTACACTTTTATTTCATCAGTGTCTCACTAATGTTTGACAAATCAAAAACATTTTTAAATCTGACAAATCGTTTTCTTACAATCCCAAAATAAATACGCTGAATATATTTAAGAGAGTTAACTAGAGGAGCAGGAGCCGAGTGCTGCACGTGACAAATATCCTACATTCTGCATAAAACGACACAAAAAATCCATAAATCCTCTACATGTAGAGAAAGAAAAGCGAGTGAGTTTGGTGATGCGATGCACAGCTGCACCAACGGTGCAAACGTCTGATGAGACGGTGACAAATCTTTCATTTAGCCGAGATTTTCATCACTTTGCTTGCAGTTTCAGTTCGTATTTATCTCAAAATGTGCACGTTAAATAGTCAGAACTGAGAATTTTCATCCTCAAACGTCATAAAGAAAAAGTAAAAGAGATTGTGAGGTCCTTTTTGTTTGAAGCGCTCCACGCTCCACACACACACACACACACACACACACACACACACTGAACAACACCAACAGTCTAATAAAAAACGATCCTTGTAAAAAACGATGTCCCGATAACCAGCATCGGGTCAGAAATGTCTCTGCTTCGGCGACTCAGCGGCGCGTCGCGGCTAATAAAACAGGGATGATGGTGAACGGGAGCGACAGCGACACCGGCCGAGCGGCGGAGCTGCCGATACTCCTCTGAACATTTGGCTCCATCACCACAGGATCATCTGAGAGAGGAGGGGAGAGAGGACGTTCAGTACTCGATTTCATCAGTCAGGAATGGGAAACACACCCAGCTGAGACTCTGACGTCCTCTGGGGTTTTTATTTAAATCACTAAAACAACAGCTGGGTCATACCTGCTGGGTAGGAGGGGTTGTGGACTCCTCCAGCAGCATTAAACGTCACTTTCTTCTCCTCCTTTTCTGCCTCCTCTGCCTTGGATTTCTCTGGGAGAGACTTGGCAGCGCCTTTGTGCCCGACGACATCCACTCTCAGCCTCAGACAGTCCTCGCCGTGATGGTGCATCGGTTTGGCTGAAATATTTAAAAACAAAAGGAATTTAAAAAACAAACCCCTTCAGCAAGACTCCAGAACCCCAGAGAGAGTTCGCAGTAACTTACAGATGTAGTAGTAACTCTCCCCCTGCTTGAACTCTTTCCCCAGAGTGAAGGGCGTGAAGCGCTGGAACTTCTCGGAGAATTTCTCCGGAGCGTGCGGAGCGAAGGGGCGCGAGCACTCCCAGCGGAGCTGATCGAACGAGTGAGGCTTACACACCTCGTAGTCCTCCCTCTCCACCATGTACAGCACGTAGCGCTCGGCGGCGTGCGACGGCACCTCTCCGAGCGTGTAGTGGGGGCAGATGATGTCCAGGTAGTCGTTGATCCGCACTTGCACCGTGTACTCGTCCCACAGGAAGCTTCAGACAGAAGAGAGACGGGATTAGTGACAAACGCTGAGCGTCAGAGGAGAAAAGCGTCTGTTTCTCAAAAGCGTGACGCATCAGGAAGCAGGAAAAAAACAAGTCAGCAGGTTGTTTGTGTTTCGATTTGCTCGTCATCTCTGAGGCAGAACTAGAGCCTGATCAGGTTCGACTCGTTCATTCATCAATACCGTCTCTACAACACCTCCACGCCTTTAACCCTAAAGCCAAGATTAGCCACTGATGTTTTTATGCTGTCAAGTAGATGAGATGACAGACGACAGCTCTGCTCACCCAAACAAGACAGAAAGAATCTGGTTTTCTGATTTTAAACAGCCTTACGCTGCTATCAGAGTTTGTTTACTCGAGTCAAATCTTCAGCTGTAGCTTTTTAGGCTAATCTGCTCGTCGTTTAGTGTCTGATTTCATCACAGACCTCTGGTTTTATAGCTCTTTTCAAGCCTTCCTGTCAGCTCTCTGCTCACTTCCTGGTGCCTTCCTCTGGTCTAATAAAGTATGGATGGGTCAGCGTAACGCTCAGGTCGTCCCACAGCGTTAACAGAAAAGCCAGAATCAGTTTTCAGAAACGATCTACGTGTAAAAACTCAGTGACCTTTCCATTTCACGTGTCTGATGTTCCTTGTGAAGCGGGCGAGGCCGTGGATGTGTTTATCTGCTACATCCTCCCAGAGTCAGGAGGTGAATTAAAATGTTATTTTTTATTTGTGCGTTTCTCTCCTGACATCCTCCAGGGCGACGGGCTCAGATCCACAAACCGAATCAGGCCTTGAGCTCGGAGACGCGTGTTTCAGAGAAAGTGACAAGAAAACAGCTCCCGTGCGTCTGCCGCTTGTTTACGTCTGCACGAGGCGAGCTGTCATCAAAGCCTGAGACGTGCTGGCTCTGACCCCCCCACCCCCTTTAGCGTCCTGTTGTTGTGGCTCCTGTCAGGACCCCCCCCCCCACACACACACACACACGCAGACACACCGGCTCCGTGAAAAGCCCTCTAACCTCTCCTTCCTTCCTTACTCCTCCTTGTGGGTTAATGCTAGCTAGCATACCTGTCAAAACACGCTTTGTTAGCTCTGCGGCTAATGAGACGATCACAACCCTGAGCTTGCACTCAGGGCCTCCCCCTCGGCTCTTTGTTGTGCGTTAGCTTCAGCACAGGTGTGGAGACACATCTTAATTGGCCGTATAATCTTCAGTCCGAACAACAACAACAACAGGGTTCTGGAGAGGTTCTCCTCTGAAACAAAGAGTAGCTTTACATTGTGGGGGTGGGGGGTGCACCTTTTTCCCACCCTGGCCCCCCTCTAGGTGAAAACACGGGCTTGTCAAAAGCCAACACAACACTACGACTCTGTTGCTAATTTCATTCACGGCTCACGCTTTTAAGAAAACTCCTTTTATCCTCGTGACCCACCCCCCCCCCCCCACCCCCCCGGATGCTTCGGAGCTAATTAAAAGCTGTTAGGGGTCTGGGGCCAGCGTGTTTGTGGCAGAGGAGGGGAGGTGGAATGAATAGGGTGTAATTATACCCTCTGCCTCCCCAAAGACAGAACGCCTGAAAGCTACAGGGCCCCTTCAACCCCCCCACGGAGCTTTCACTGCGCTGACTAATGTGTAGGTGTCTAAAGTGCATCAGAGGGCTCTGAACATCTCAGTCCTCCCAATTTGTCTCCTCTGTAACGGTTTTATCTTTGTGGTACCAGAGGTAGGGAGGAAGCTCATCAAAGCGCTCCCTGGCTCTGGGCTCACCTCCGACTGGCGTTCCTCAGGAGAGTGAGAGTCGCGTGATCGCCGTGTCCTTAGGTTGGGAGTTGGTGTGTGAGCAGCTGAAGACCTACTTTACACGCTGCTTCCTGTTCCTATGCGCTGGAATCTGTGTGTGTGTTGGTTTGAGATTCTCTGAAGACCTTTATTCAGGGCGTCTCGTGCCCCGGGCTCAGGAGCACATCTGCTTGTCAGGGCCCGGTGTGTGTGTGTGTGTGTGAGAGATGAAGATAAACAGTGACGGTAGAGAGTTTTTGTCTTTGTTCTCCTCCACGGGTCATTTCTCGCCGTCTGCGTGGACGTGCTGAGGCTCTAAGCCCTGATGTTTACTACAGAAGGTGACTTTTTTAACGCGTCTCTGTCTCTCTTGATGCTTTGAAGTTTTGTCCCGGTTTCATCCCCCTTGTTTCCATTTGAGCTGCGTTTGGTGGAACAGCTGATGCAGGAGCGTCGCTCTTTTCCCGTCTCTCCGGGGAGACTCTGAGAACTGGCGGTCGGGTCGGGAGGTTAGAGTTCAGCGCTGATGATAAACGCTCCACACACACACACACACACACACAACCAGCCACAGAGCCGGTCAGCAGCACTAAACACAGACACAAACGCCTCCTCCTCCGTTTGCTCTGCAGGTTTTCAGCAGAAAGAAAGCGTGCACGCTCTGGAATGTCACAACTGGGAGGGGGGGCTGTGGTTTGGACTCATCACGTTTCCTAGCCCACTCCATCACACTTTTTACTGTGAGGTCTGAACTTAATATCCTATTAATTTGCTGTGGTCTGACAGATTCACACCTCCTCTCACACGGGCTGAGGAGCTGTCAGGAGGTCTAATGGGTTCAGCCGCTCGCAGCGGGCCGCCATATAATAGCCAATCTAATACACTATGAAGTCTTTCTTTATTACCTTTCAGTGTAATCTAACATGAGGGAATTGGGCCTCCACAGCAGCGCTGCTGTTATTAAAAACCCAAATCACATCTCTGCTGTATGGACCGGAGCGTGTGTCCGCACAAAAACACTCAACAACCACCAGCATCAGAGCTTCTGAACTTCTCCCCTCCCTTCATCCATCACTGTCCCCTCTCTCCTCCCTCGGTCTGCCTCTCCTTTATTAGCCCTAAGCCCGCCCCCCCGCCCCCGTCTCTCAGAACTGACATAATAAACTGCGGCTCTTCATCCAGGCAAATTTCTCAATACAAACTTTTCTCTCCACCCCTCCCTCGCCCGGCCCCTTTCTCTAGCCCCCAATTCTGTTTGCACTAAGCTCAACTCAGTTGAGTTGCTTTAACTTAAAAAAGCAAAATTTATTAAAAATAAATGTGATAAAAAAATGTTTTTAAAAAACCAGATGCTTGTGTTCTCAGGATCGCCTTCGGAGGGCGAGAGTGAGCTCCAAGTGGACACCGATCCCAAAGTATGTCTGAAATGCTATGAATGAGCAGTGTACACACACACACACACACACACACACACACACACACACACACACACACACACTGTTAGAACGATAACACTGGGCTCAGAGGTGCTCTGTCCTCCTCTGGTGGAAAACTACTGGGGCAAAAACAGAGGAAGGTCTGTGGGAACAAGGGGGAGCGGATGGAGAGAGACAGGAGGAAGTCTGGACCCGAGATAAGGAGGCAAGAGGAAGAGCATAGAGCAAAACAAGAGGGACACCTAACCAGAAACACAAGTAACGGTGTGTGAGGGTGCACGAGAAAGTCCGAGGGAGTTTCTGATGCGACTCTCAGATAGGAGTTGCATCATCAGACCCACAGCCAGGGCAGCAGGATGATGGTTTTGTGTCTGTGGGTCAGATTACGAGCTGTCTGTAATCTGCATGCTAGTACACGCGTGTGCGTGCTCTCACTCTGCTGAGATTAGAACAACCAGACAGCACATGGGCCGGGAGGGGAAAACAACAAGTAAACAAAAACGAGAACAATATGTACAGCTGCATGTGACAGGTGGAGCTGACGTCGGCCACCTTCACTCAGCAAACGTGTGGAGGCAGGTCTGAGGCTGCTTATTGTGAGCAGAATATTATATTACACCCATGTCCTGATTAAAGAGATCTGCTCGCACTCTGGAGGCGCCCAGGCCACTGATGATGGATGACGGCAGCCTTCCAGCAGAGATAAGTGATAGCAGGAGAAAAGGCAAAGAGCTGAGTGGCCTGCAGCCGCTCTGGGAGGAGATCCAGATGTTTGGAAACGTACGGGGAGAGGAGCAGGCAGGTACGGAGGGAGGAGCGCACTCCTCCTGCACGCACAGCTGACAGAGTTGTGTATAGTAACAGGAGGGTGGAATGCTGTCTGCAGCTAATATTATCACCCCGGTCCTCCCCCAAGCCCCCCAGAGTGTGTAAGTGTGAGTCACACATTTATCATGTCTCGGTAAGGCTGTCTACGGTAACAGCCACTCCCTGTTCACCTCTGACGTGGAAACACACACACACACACTCACACACACACATGCTGCCAGTTCAAAATAAAAATAAGACTGCTCCCAGTTAAGAGCCAGTTCAGGGCAGCGTGAGTTCAACCTCTCCCTCATAAATGCTAATAAGACCCGCGCAGGCCGGGACACGAAGTGGAAAAACAAGACGGGACCCGACTCCACCTGTCACGTAAGAAAGTAGCACACAAAAACAATCAGCGTACCACGTCAGGACTGAACCACGATCGTCACGCCGCTGACAAGGTGGTAAACAAATAAACCAACGGTGGATGTGTTTATGAACCAAACTTCACCGGCGTGTGAAGCATGAATGAGCAGACTGCTGCCATCTGGTCGGCGTTCCTCCTACTGGAAGATAAATCACCAGAATCAGACCAAGAACCAGTTAGCAGCAGTCGTCCACGGAGCGATCCACCACTGAACGAGTCTGACGGATCACAGGGAGACGGAAGACGTGAAAGTGAGAGGAGGGCAGAGTTGATCAGGTGGAGCCAAGATTTTTGAAAGGCTTTGAAACAAAGTGTTGTTTATCTATTTGTGTCAGGGTCTATGTTTAGAAACGCAGTAGAGGGATTAGTGTTCTATGATTTTTCTTATGCAACTCCCTTCTGACAGCAGAAATAGTCCAGGGTTGGATTAGAGAGCCCCCCCCCCCCCCTTCATCAGTCATCTTGGAGCTTCACCTTCCTCTCTGGTCTCACCTGAGCCATGCCCCCTCTCCCCCCCGTCTGAGGTGACTCAGGTGTACGTCAGGTGGATCAGACGTGGGCTCACTAATGACACAAGCATTGCTCACTACTATCCAATTATCACAGCTATGGTTTTCTCTCTTTAACCCTCTAGTTAATTGTCATTGGTAAAGGACAATCAAGCAGCCAGTAATGCAATCAAGACATTAACGTCCATAATGGATTCGCCTTTATTTTTACGTCTCTTGGGTTTTAATCGACCAGACAAAAAAGAGAAGGGGACCTTCCTTCGGTTTCGGCTCCATTTCAAAAACTAAAAGCTCAATAAAGATATGTCAAGCCCAATCGATGCCACTGAGTGGCCGGATAGCATTACACTTCTGACCTCAACACTAAATCATCAGCACTACGTGCTCCTTCTCACTGTGACTCCTTCCAGGTTATCTACTCTCCCTAATGGAAAAAAAAACATTTCAGGTAACAATATTAAGCAATTAAGCCCTAATAGCCACGCCTTTTCGATGACACACACGCAGGTGCAGAGCCTGCAGACTGCAGGGGCCAAGTTCATACTCGTCAGTCTATTTTCTACTATTAGAGTATGTCTGAGTCTGTTGTGGTTAAATATAGTGATGGATCCGTCCATCTGTCACAGTCCCAGCTCCTCCATCCGGCTGCTGCTCTGACCCAGCTCACTGGTCGGTCTGCAGGGTCACTAAACGACACGATGGAGCTTTAGCTGTAATATGAATGAAAACTAGCCAAAACAGCGTGAGTTGCCTGGTAATAACGTCTTAATGTCGGGTTAAAACGCATCAAAGCTGGACGTTTTGCTCGTTTTGTTGGACTGAGCAACTTTTCAGACTGAAGGAAGTCATAGAAGAAAACAAACGTGGAGATACTTACTTTGGGTTGGAGTTATTCCAGTAGACGCTGTGCCGCTCCGCCGTGGCAAACCACGCTCCGACTGTCAGCGCCAAACACACCAGAAGCACCGCGTCCATGGCTGCGTTTCTCCCTCCGAACTTCACAACTTAAGCTGGGAAACGGCGGATTAAACAGAAGAACTTCCTTTATGGAGGAGTTGATCAGAAACGTGAACGGAACGCTGCTCTTCTCGCTCCTGATAGCTGCGGTTCTAACGCTGCACCTTACGCACCGAAACGTTGTTGTCTGTGGGCACGAGCGCAGCCGGAGTTTTTGTTCACAACAGGCTCCGCCCACTAACCAGGAACCGACCAATGGTAGCGCTTACCCCCCACCGGCTGTTCCAGCTACCCTCCCCCGGCTGCTGCTACTACTACTGAACACAAGAGGTTCGCGTGAACGATAAGGACAAATAAATAAATAAATAAATAACAGATGGAACTCAAAAAGGAGTTTTTTTTTCAATTTGCCATCAAGAAATAGAAATTAATTTTTAGTAAAATTAAATTTGTGAAAGTTTACATTTTAATTTTAAAATGTATGAGAAGATAAAAATATGAAATTGGTAGCTTTGGTAACACTTTACAATAAGGGTCCATTTATTAATGTTACTTAGTGCATTATTAAGCATTAATAAACTATTAAATACAGTAAAAACGCTGCTTAATATTAATAATACGTAATGCATTACTAAGCAGCCCCCCCCCCCCCCCCCCTCCCAACCTTAAGGTCACTTAACAATATCACAAACGTTAATAAAGGGATCCTTTGTTTATTGATGCCTAATAATGCACTAAGTAATGTTAATAAAGGGACACTCATTGTAAAGTGTTATCGCTGCATCATATGTATTCGAAAAAAAATCTACTGTTCCAAAAACTTTAAATCCGTAACACCGCTGCATACAAAAACTGACAGCAAAACAACACAAAAAGTCTCAGTCTGTTATGTTCTGTCATTGTGTGGATTATAATTATGTCTGTAGAAACAGGTCATCATTTTTCACGTTATACCTGTTTGTAGTCACGTAAAACTGTCTTTCTATATGAAACGCCTTATAGGTCTTATATAACTAAGCATGATTGTAAAACCAGCTAGTCACGGGTAAGACGGGCGATAATAAAACCCTAAACTGAGTTTATGTAGCCACAAAAACATAAATACTCATACAAAGTGTGATAGGGTTCATTTTAAGGTGCAGCTTTGTCTAAATAAACGAAAAGATGCAGAAAACAGTTTGAACAAATTAATCAGATGTCGTGCAGTGGAGTGCTCTTTGCTGATACTGTTTGTTTCAGTGTGTTGTAACACTATTATGAGCTACTCTGGGGTTAAACTGCAGGTCTTTGTGACGCACTTCATGTTGCAATTATTTGCATTGTGTACTATTTTCTATTGTATAACAATTTGTTTATTTGTATTTTTCTACTTGACTAAAATTGTTTGCTTTTTGTCGTGCATTTTTTTAAACCATTAAACTGTTGTGCTGATGCACAGCCTTACGATTTAGCCTCTGGTTATTAAACTCCTTTATCTCTTTAAGAACCTTTTTGCAGGGAAGTGTGCGTTTCAGATTTTTGCAGGTTGTTGTTGTCCAGGTGTGCTGTTGTGCAGATCACATATTGACAGATAATAGAGACTTATTACCATCTTATCAGTTAGTCTAATCTTGTAGTCTCCAGTTGGCTGTGTCACCAGACAGGTAACTACAGAACACAACCTTGCAGACGGCGAGGATGAAGTCCAGACCCTCCTGGTGTTTGTGGGACTGTGGCCCCGGCAGGAGGAGGCTCCCCTCAGGCTCAGATGGAAGCATGCCGGGGTGATCTGGTGCAGGGCTGCAGAGCTTTAGGCAGACGGGAGGGGACACGGTGTGTGCGTTAGTGCATGCATGTGTGTGTGTGTGTGTGTTTATGCATACAGAGCCCGCCTCTCCTAAGGCTTGGTTGAACAGGCACACACACGTCCCTGATAACTTACACTCATAATTACTGGAAGCTGTGAGGGGGCTAGTTGCAGCAAGGAGTGCTTTTCCACGTTATGCCATCACCCAAGTAGGAAAGGCAACAAAGGAGGAAAAGGAAAAATAAATGAGTCAGATATTACTAACAGTTTCTTCCTGTTTACTGGGTAATGATTTACTGGCTGCATGCATAACCAGAAATTCAACATTTTTACTTAAGGGGATTACTGCAGCTTGTTTCTGAGTAAAAGTTATTCATAATTAATATCTTACCTGTTGTTGATAGCTTTCTGAATGTTTGGAAAAACAGGATTTACTTCCCACGGGACTGACGAGCTAACGGCTAGTGGGACCGCTAAGTATTCTGAGGACTAAACCTTTTATAAATACTGTTTTAAGACTCTGAATCCTTTTATTTTGTCATCCAACAGCATTTAAGCAACATGGAATAATCAAATGTGTTTGACAGGCCAGCCTAAATAAAACAGTCACTAAAGGTGAGGTTCACTGAGGAACTGTGTAATATTTGTTCTTATTGAAATACGATGAAAGTGAAAACAGTCTTCCACCTGTATCCTCCAGAGGAAAATAGACGGGGAAATTTGTCAGGTCCGAAAAAGCCATCACACTGTAAAATTAGCATTCATGGCTCGAGGCCGTGGAAGACTGTTGATTTTGCATTCAGGAGACAACAGAGCGCATCTTGGCTTGTAGAAGCTAACCGTTAGCATTAGCAACTCCGGAACATGGTGGAACGGGTTCAGGCTTCTGTTATTTGTGGAGATAAAACATCAACGATGCATTTTTTTACACAAGAAAGAAGAGTTAACGGAGGCAGCGGAAGAGTCGCATAGCTGTTAGCCAATCAGAGGTGAGATGTTTGCATATTATGAATATTAATGAGTAAGACTCCAAATCCTCCCGTTTTTCACACCACACTCCTCCCACTAACTTCTACTTCCTGAAACAGGAGCGCCAGAGCTTTTTTTCTTTTACTAAATGGTAAATGGCCTGTATTTGTATAGCGCCTTCTTAGGGTTCTACAACCCCCCAAGGCGCTTCACAACACAATCATCCACTCATTCACACGCTGGTGATGATGAGCTACATCGTAGCCACAGCTGCCCTGGGGCGCACTGACAGAGGTGAGGCTGCCGAGCACTGGCACCACCAGCCCCTCTGACCACCAGCAGGCAAGGCGGGTTAAGTGTCTTGCCCAAGGACACAACAGCAGCATTCTCTGGTGGGAGCCAGGATCAAACCTGCAACCTTCCGATTACTGGACAACCCGCTCTACCTCCTGAGCTGCTGCTGTCCTTGAAAATGACTCACGAGGCATTTATTCATACTGGAGACCACAGCTAATTTATTGTAATATTGAGTGTTTGACTCTTTTAATAAGCCTCTAAAATCCTATGGTAGGTAAAGTTCAGAGGGCAGATGGAAGATGCTGAGACACTCTCCACCTCACACCTGCAAAATTAAACTAACACAGCAGCACTTTTCAGAGCCTTTTCAGAAAACCGCTTCTCTTTAGTCAGACTAGCCGTTAGCTCATCGGTCCTGCACAATATAAACTCTGATGGCTCAGGAAGCAAAATGCAACATGTAAGAAATTATTTACAACTTTTATAGTGAAACACATTTCAAAATGGCTAATAATATCCTTTGAGGTCTCGTCAGATCAGAAATAAAATCTAAATCCTGTCTGCAGCTCCAGAACTAGCCTGTGATTCACTGACCTCAGACACGATCCCCGTTCTCACTTCAGTCACAACACTTGAGTGACGGGTGAGTGTCCCTATTCTGCCTGCAGACTTCTGCTGCTCATACATGGGAGCTCCTCACGATGCAACCACCTGATGCGTTATCACTGTAATAAAACAAAAGCACCAAAAATTCATAATCACACACGTCTGTCTGCTGCAGCAGCCAACAGTGAATCTGGGATCTCCTGTCCCCCCAGTATGTTATTCATTCTATAGATGCACACAAACATGTCCGTCCTCTCAGCCGGTAGGGGCCACAGATGACACCCAGAGTGACACTCAGTCCTCCCACAGTCCAAACAGGCACACACAGACTGCAAGATCACGGTTTCTACTCAGACAAAAGCTTGGAAAAAAAATCATTTGTGAAGGAGAAAAACTTGACAGTTCTAAAAGTGGATTATAGGAAGTGGAGGGAAGATCTGACAGCCACACAAACCGATCGACGAGCCTAAAACCGGCTTGTTTATTTCCAAGGGACTCGTCTCTGGGCGTCACAGTATCTGCCTCAAGTTAATTAGAGTGATGTGGAAATTCCACAGTTGCATAAGTTGTTTAATTAGGAAAGAGGGCCCTGTGGTGCTCTACCTGTTCACGGTGATGCCTAATCGTTTTCCTTCTATCAACCACCGTAGTAATAATTAGTTTCATCAGGGGAAAACAATCACCGTTTTGAGGAAGTGAAGCAATCTGTGAAACAAAAGGTGATTTCAGAGGAAGAGGAGTTAATTAGTGGTTAGAATAAAAAAAAAAAACACTATTGGGTACAAAAAAGACAGATTTCCTCTCAAATCTTCATTCCTGCTCTCCTTCCCTCCCTCCCTCTCTACTCACGTCTTGTCGGCCCCAGGCAGGGATCAGAGCATGCCAGGGACCTCTGTCTGAGGATTTGAAGGGTTTTCTTCCGACACGCTCCGACTCTGAAATATGTCGTACGGGAGGGCTTAATAGAGAGGAAAGAATCAATCAAAATGAGGTAGAGTGAAACTTTGAAAGGAACACAGCGAAGGTGGGGAAGATGGAAACACTGGGCGTAAGCCACACGAAACATAACAGAGCGCAAACAGAGGTGGTGGAGACGCTGCCTGAGTCTGTTTAAACGAGCAAATCCGTGCAAACAAACTCACGCAGGTCTGGAGTTTAGTTCTGATTCCTGACTCTGTCTGCTGTTGTTATCAGACGGATCTCACGCCTGATATCTTGTTTTGTCATGAATTCATCGATCCTTTGTGTCTGGTTCTTATTTATTTGTTTCTGTTTGACCTGGAAAATAACTGAAAAGGAATAAAATGTGGAAATTGTGGACAAAACAACAGCAAGAAAACAAAAAACCTGTTTTACAAAACACCAGAAAACTGAAATAAATGCATTTTTAAGTAACAGGTTCCTGCTCCTCCGCCCTACTGGTTGAAAGTGGAATTACAACAGCAGCCTGCTGTAGCTAGCGCTAACAACGAGCTAACACCAACATGAGCCAATTATTACTAAAATAAACCACAAAGTAAAAGATCCACACTGTTGGACAAAAAATATTATTACTAGCTAGCTAGCTTAGCTCCAAACTAGCGTAGGCCGCGCTGATGTTCACTCTGGTTTTAGCTCTTTGCTTCACCTCCAAAGACATTACTCTGTTACTTTTACTTCCAGGCTCCGCCATGATGCCAACAAAAAAAGAAAACTTCTTCTTTTTCTTCTTTTTGTGCTTTTTATTGACGATCGGTGAACTGAAAATGCTAACCGCTAGCATTACAGCTAACAGCCGTAAAGCAGGTAAAGAGCTCCCCCTATAGGGCACCTACCCGCTCCACAAAACTATCTAGTGTGGTTTTTGGTCAGCAGAGGGCTGCAGAGTGTTGTCAGATATGAAACTGGTCAAGTTTCTAACTCTCTCTAACAATCACTGAGATCAACGTCAAAGCGCTAGCTTAAAATTTAAAAAACTTTAAAAACAGTTATTTCTAAATCTTTCTTTTTTTACTCGTTTACTTCGTTATGAATATTTTTTCTTTGCTGAATGTTCTGCTTTTTTGACGATATTACAGAATTAATTTTACTGGTCTGTTGAGAAAGGATGTTCATTGTTTGGTCTTTGATTTTTTTTTTTACTTTTGAATAAAAGTATTAATTTATTCGTTTGTCTGTTTTTTGCTAGTTTTGCACTTAAATTTTATTCATTTATGTGTTCTAAAACATTTTTTATTCATAATTTAAAATTAAAATCCTTTTTGTATATTTACTTCAAAATCGATTTAACTTTATTTGTATAGCACCTTTAACAAAAAATTCTTCACAAAGTGCTTTACAGAGGACAAAAAGGATGAAACAGAAACAGATCCAGTTTTTTATTATGAATTTATTTATTTTTCCATATAATTGAGGTATTTTTTCTCTCTTTTAGTTATTTTTTGAGTGTTGCGTCTTTTCTCACCTCCACATCTCTATGCTAACTGCTCTAAGAGGAAAGGACCTAGTTGGTGTTGGGGTCATGTAAAGGCTCAACCTTTGAAACACTGAATGGAGTATTTAAGGCTCCAAGAGGCCAGATCTTTGTAATATAACCTTTATTGACTTTAACTGACAACAGATTGTGTCAGAAATAGCCTCCCGTTGTTCATCCCTCCTCTACCATCACTGCTCCTTTAAGCTTGTTAACACTTGGCGTTGTTTCATCATTTAGGTCTGGACAGCTTGTCACCCTGCTGCCCTCTGTCCCTTCTGCCCCCCCCCACCCTGGGCCCTCTGGCGAATAGCGGCACACTTCGACAAGCTGCTCCACAAACCCGCATCTATTCAGACCCCGTTCATCTGCATACAGGTGGTCCTCCATTCAGACCCTCACGGGCAAACTTCTGCTTCGCCGCACCAAGCCGGAAAACAGAAACCTGCTCCTTCTCACTGTGTCAAACTCATTACGAGGTGGCGTCTCCGCTCGGAGCATCTTCTGGAAAGTTGCCATGGAAGCTGAGCTGTTTTCAAATGTGCAGCATAGAAGCAATCAAAACAAGACACACACAAACAAACAGAGACAGTGTGTGTGTGTGTGTGTGTGTGTGTGTGTGTGTGTGTGTGTGTGTGTGTGTGAGTGTGTGTCAGTGGGGGGTAAATGAGCCACCTCCCTCCTTCCTGGACTAACGCTGTCTCAGTATTCAGACCACAGGAATCATTAACTCTACCAGTCAGTCAACAGGCACACTCCACTTGTTCGCTCGCTCGCCCTGTCCTCCTTTCTGTCTCCACAGGACACACACACACACACACACACACACACACACACACACACACACACACACACACACACACACACACACACACACACACACACACACGGGCCCCGGTGAAATATTTAACCACACCATTCAGTTGGCATTGCCTCTGCCATCATTTGTTAAACTGCATCTCCTCGTCTGTCTCCCTGTTTGTTCTCTCAGCTCATCTGTTGTCTCTGCTGTCTTTCCTTCCTTCTCTTTCTTCTCTTCATCTGTTCGGTTATTTCCATGAAGCTCTCATCTGCCCCTGGCGAGAACAAGCACAGCTACTTTCTCTTCCTTTAGTTTTTATGTCGCCCTGCTTGTTAGCATCATCCCTTCCCTTCTTCTCTCCCCCCTCCTGCACTCTTCCCTGACATCTAGTCTTTCTCGACTCCCCGTCTCGTCCCCACAAGAACTCCAAACAGTGCATTTGTTAGGAGAGAATCCATTATCCTCCTCCGTCCTCCCACCCTCTGTCTCCTTCCTCCGGCTCTCTCCAGCTCTCCCTCTCGTTCCCTCACACGCTCCCGGCCTCGGCCCTATATTCATTAACATAGCGTTAATGATCCCAGATGGACTGACATGTACTCGGCGGGGGCGAAGTGTGACTCCCGTCTTCCAAGGATGTGCGTGGGCGTTTGCGTGTGTTTGTGTGTGGGCATGCATGGCTGCTGGCTACACGTGTGCACGATCGTGCCTTCCTATGAGTCTGCATGCGTGTGCATAGATGTGCTCATACAAGCTTTTGATTGTAAATATCAGTTTTTTTTCCTTGCAGCAGATTGCTCTGTTAGGATGTTTTTCAATGATTTTTTAGACCAACAACAAAACTGATGAGATTTCAGTAAAGAAAGGATGAATGCTTGTGAGGAATTAGCTTAAAATGAACAATGAGCCTCTTCGGCTTTAACAGGAATCTGTGATTTTTATATAAATAAACTGTTTCATTTGCTTTTACTGCAGATCAACCGCTCTTCGTGTTGCTTAATAAGATTTTGCACCAATCTTTAGCAGTTTGAATCATGCATTAACTGTCTTGTATCTAAAACACAACAAATCTCCGTGTTCTCCTTTACCGATGACCTCTGACCTCAGGGAAGTGCCAGTTTGTGCATTTAGTTTTATGAGGTTTAGTTTTCATGCGGCACCTTCAAAGAAAGCAGAATTATTGACTCCCTGAGCAACCAACTGTTGCTCCAACAGGGGTGCCACTAAAGGGGGGCACCATGGGGTGCAATGGCCACCCCTATACATTTTCTGGCCCTTTTACTGGTTTCTCAGGATGTTTTACTCTGTTTTTGTGTTTTGAAGATCTAAATGGTTGTGATTGACACATTCTGGAAGTGCAGTGCGTAAAAATAGACTTAAAACATAAATAATGCACAGCTACGCTTCTAAAACGTAACATTTTGCGGCTGGTGAAACACACCCATCCACTGTAATAGTGGCTCATTTCTGCGTACTACGGTTTGCTGATGCTCACGCGTCTGGTGGAAAAGCCCAGGGACCGGGACATATTTGTGAGTGAAAGCCGTTTGTGTGTAGTTTTTGCTGAATTGCTGCACACAACACACTCCAGGACCAACATCGGTATATTCATTCATTCATTTATTGGTTATATAGCCCTTTAAAACAGTCAACTAGACAGCCAAAGTGCTTAACAGGTGGCATAAAAGCGAAAAAAAAAAACCAAGATAAAACATAAAAACACTCAAATCAGATAAAAAGGCAAATAAGAGAGAACCATTAATAAAAATCCACATTACTGTGCATTGAAGGCTTTTCTATAAAAGAAGGTTTTGAGTTTAGATTCAAAAAGGCCAGGGTCAGAGATGGAGCGTAAGTCCAGAGGGAGCTGGTTCCACAGTCGAGGTGCTGCTACACAGAAAGCCCGGTCGTCCCAGTGTTTGTATCTTGTCCTTGGAATGTGTAGTAGAAACTGGGAAGAAGACCGTAGGGATCTACCGCTAGTGCTGAAACTCAGCAAATCTGAGATGTAGGATAGGGCCAAACCATTAAGAGCATTAAAAACAAACAATAAAAGCTTAAAATCTATACCAAAACGAACAGGCAGCCAATGGAGGGCAGACAAAATTGGAGTGATGTGCTCACGTCTAGGGGTGTCAGTTAAAATTCGAGCAGCCGTGTTTTGGATCAGCTGCAACCTGCTAAGGGTCGCCTGTGAGACACCGACGTAAAGAGCGTTGCAATAGTCGATCCTGGAGCTGACAAATGCATGCATGACCTTCTCAAGGTCATTTTGGCATAAAAAAGGTTTAATCTTAGATAAAAGACGAAGGGGATAAAAGCTTGATTTGACTTGTTTGCAAAAATTAAAAGTGTTGTCAAAAATCACACCTAGATTTTTTACAGAATTGCCAAAGTAAAAGTTCAGAGTACCGGTGTCAACAGAGGCATTCTCACCGAACAAAATGAACTCGGTCTTTTTTTTCATTCAGAAACAAAAGGTTCTGGTTTAACCACTGTTTCACTGCAGAAATGCCGTCAGTGAGCAGGCCAGCACACATAGGTGGGCCCCATATGGAATATATATGGGCAAGGCATATGGGTCCCACCAGGCTTTGGCTGTGGTTTCCATGGTGGCCCCACAAGGATTTGTCCAGAAAGATTTTTGACCACATAGATTTTAACGGGCCCTACATGGGATTTCAGAGGGTTTGACTCAAACACCGGCAAACTGCTGTGGGGCCACCGTGGAAACCACGAACAAACCCTGGTGGGACCCATATGGCTTGCCCATATATATTCCATATGGGGCCCATCTAGGTGTGCTGGCTGGGGAGCAGAGCACAAAATTAAGATTCAACAGTTGGTTAAATTCAGAGTTCAAAAACTGATTCAGCTTCAAAAATTTTGTGCATGAGTTGTTATTAATGACATTTTAGCATGGAAATAAGGTGGAAAACGTCTACATATCAGCCATGAAAATTGGCCCAAAAAATCGTCAGCACATATCAGCCATCGGCTGACTATTACCTCTACATATCTGCATCGGTATTGCAATAGAAAAACCAATATCGGTCGACCTCTAGTCAGTTTCTGTGAGTTAGGATGTGTGAGACAACTTTGTGAGGAGTTAGCAAACAAACAAAGACACTTTGTGACTAAACTGCATTGAAAACATGAAAACACACCCACATTCTTTCTGCAGAAATTAGCGACAATGAGAAACAAGAGGTCCTGATTTTCCATAAACTTATTCAAACAAATTTCAAAACACTGAACTGTTTCTGCCGTGTTCATACTTCATCAAACAGATAACAAAGAATGATGCGGTAGACAGAAAGCTCTCCACCAGACTACTCTTAAAGTGAAAGGTGGAAGGTCAAGGTCCAATGTTTAAAGAAGTTGTGTAAGACCTGGACCCGCTCACAGTCTTGACCTCATACTTTTTATTTTGCCGCTCAGATGAACAAAATTTTTTATCAACCTGGGTTTTACTGTCACGTACCTGAAATGGTGCAAGAGTCATCAAACACGTTCATCTTAAACGATGATGTTGTTACAGGAACACAAATCTCATTCATACACGTTCTGTGTGTGACCGGACTTTTCCACTTGCAGCTATGTCAGCCACGTTAACGGTTTCGGCTCAAAGCAGCAAGCCAGAGAAGCCGAGCAGTTGCACCTGCTGCTGACCAGGTCTAGGTGCAAGTGCTCCACGTGCACAAACAAACACACGGACTCACACATACAGTCTGCAGAGGTGCAGGTGCAAGGGCAAAGTTCATGTGAGGCATGGATACGCTGGCATTCCCTAAATGCATCCACACATTCCCTGACCCCCCCATTCCCTCCTTCCAAATATAGTTTACTACTTTGTCTCTGGCCGTGTGAATCCCTGGGGGCTTGCACTCCAAAGAGAAACTTCTATCAAGCTTCAGCTAAATTAGAAACCAAGCCAAGCAACTTTATATTTAAATCCTGCAGCACAACTTGTTTCTCTCGCTGTTTTTTTTTTCTTGGTAAGTTTTCCAGACCTGTCACGCTGTCCTCGCTGCCTCCTGTTCCGTCTCTCTCTGTTCTTTCTTTGTCCGTCGTTGGCATGGTCACGATCGTTGCATAATTGCACAGTTGCTTAATTATCAAGAACGCTCAGTCTAGCACTTAGCATGTCAGGAGGAGCCGTCCTAATTCTGCTCTGCAGAAGAAACACGCACGCACGCACACACACAGTCATGTGAACTATCATCTCTGCATCTGTTGTTTCATTTTCTTGTAGCACAAAGCTAAAACACCTGCAGGTGCAATTACAGTGAAGAAGCTCCGTCCAACAAAAACACAACCCATCCTCATCCAGGTCATGCTACTTAGTCACACACTTACACTCGTTACGCGCTGGGTTTTACACCCTGGATCCTGTCCTATCAGCATATTATGCAGGAATGATTCTGAATGAAAGCGACGCAGATGTGCGTCTGCAGGAGGTCGCCCGATGTGGGACTGGAAATCAATTTGGAGAGAGAAGCGTTTTAATAATTGATGCTCTATCTGGTCAGACAGAAGTTGTGTGTTTGTGTGCAATGCCAGGCAAAGAATGGTCACCATGGTGATCCCTCAAACCAGGGTCTTTTAAATGACACAAGTGGGTGGTACAGTCTTGTCAAGCTATCAGACATCCTCATGCACATTTTATGTGAACACATTAGACTTTCAGTATTCGCTTGTTTTCTGAAGACTCTTAAAACATTGATTAGGTTTGGTTTGATTCACATGAACTAAATCAGGAATAAAAATTATTATTTTCTGCCTGCAGTAAGGGGCAAAACCATCAGTTTAACTAAAAATATAGATGTTACTTCTTACCGTTTAAGTCAGAACAATAATTTCCACGTAATAAAAAACAACCCCTTCTCCCAGTCATCTAGTGTGATGTCATCAGCAGACGCAGGACCTCGAGCCGGCTCACGTAGAAGGAAACATGGGCCCAATCCCACTTTCACCCTTGCGCCCTTCCATTGCGTGTTCTTGGCCAGGGGTGCGAGTGCGTAGGATGTCTCGATTCTCAAGTGCGGAAGGTGACCACGTAATCTGCACTTCGCCCAAGTCCGCATCGATGCGAACTTTGGGCAAGGGTATTACCCACAATCCATTGCTGCGTGGGAAGTTTGAGAAGAAGGCGGAGCAACGACTCAAGTGCCTTTTCTGAAAACATGTATTTTCAAATGAAATAAGTTCATTTTAAGACAATTAATGATATTTATTCATGCTCTGAATGTTTTAGACTAAGATATAAATGTAGACAGCAATGTATGTAACTTTTATTTGTTTGAAAGTTGTTAATAAAGGTTTTTTAAAAAGTAGCACAAACAGCGACCGGCATCCCAGCATGCGTCACGGTCGATCCCTGTCCCAATACAGCACACTTGTGTACTACGCACTTGAAGCCTTCTGCGCACCTCCTCTAAGTGCACTTCACAGGAGGGCGCAGTGCGAGTATTGGGATTGGGCCATGGCGTCTAATATGGCGTCCCCCAGAGACCTACACCCGCACACATGTATTTTAGACTTGATTTTTATGGTTATATGTTATGAAACCGCCAATATTTTTCAACGACTGGACATCATTTTATTCATTTTCAACATCATTTCATAGATATTTCCAGAGATTAATGGTAAAAACTACACACTGTCACTTTAACTTTAGTTAGATTTCTGATTTTAACACCGAGCAGTGAACAAAATTAAGATTTAACAGCTGGTTAAATTCAGAGTTCAAAAACTGATTGAGTTTCGGACGTTTTGTGAATCAACTGATGTAATTAGTGACATTTTAGCATGAAAATGAGGTGGAAAACATCTGGATATCAGCCATGAAAATCGGCCAAAAATATTGGCAGCACAAATCGGCCATTGGCTGACCATGACTTTTACCTATTGGCATTGGTATCAGCAATAAAAAACCAATATTGGTCGACCTCTTACAGTTTTTAGGGTTAGGGTTAGGGTTTAGGGTTAGGGTTTGGCTGGGTTTTCTGAAACATCTGTCTCAGCTGCTGCTTTTCATTAAAACAAAACCATAACTTTTTTCTATAAAGATACATAACTGTTTATTTTTTGCATCTCATCTGTTTATAGGAACGCCCGTTGAGTTTGTGAAGGGAACAACAGGTGCGTCCTTCACAATCAGATCAACATTTCTAGAGTTCTCACCGTTAAATACCCTTAAGGCTTGCACCATGGGAACCCAAACCATCAAAGTTGTAAGGAATGTTACATGAAATAAACTTTTCTTTCACTATGCACACCTTCTCAGTCTGCAAACCCTCTCTAATCCAACAGCACACACAGAACCATCTTAAATTAGTAGGTTGAGTCAGAAATGTCCTCATTAGAAACACAAGCGGTCCTCCTGAGTGCACAGGAGCTTAGGCAGACCACACACCAACTTATAAACACATGCAAGAAGGTTTATCCTCGGCAGATGGATGCAGGCACAACGTGTTCCAGTGGGATTTTCCCCGGCATCGCCAAACCCGACATGCGCAGGGTCATTCATGAACAAAGATAGGCACACTTAACTTGAGTGATTTATTGAGACAGGAGCTCTGAAATGATGCAAATTTGAAAGTGTGGACAGGTTGCGGGTCCAGTTTCCTGACAATAGAAGGGTTGAGGAAAGGTCAGGTCACATTTAAAACAGGCGGTGAGAGGAAGGGGTGGTGGTCTCTCCTCCAGTTGTTAACGGCTAACAGATGGTGTCCTTTACCCGGACAAAAAGACTCGGATTCAGAAGGAAACACGCAAACAGGTTGATTCTGCCAGGGAGAAGACACATGGGACTCAGAAACATCTGAGACGCTATTTAAAGGTGTTAAACACTGAAAACCCATTTTTTAATGATTATATCTGATTCTAATGGGTTACTGTGAGTGTTTCATGCAGGCTGAACATGAAAATAGTCTCCTCCACCTATCTCCTGCATTAGCTGCTGATAGAAAATAGACGGTGAAACTCTAGGATTAGAAAAGCCTGTGTCAGGAACTGGCTGGCTGAGGCCTGAACTGAACAGAAAACAGCGTGAGTTTGGTGTGGCATGTTGTATGACCCAAGCACAGAGAAACTGTCACTGGGTTTGAACAGACACGCAGATTAATATGGGAAGCCGCTGTGCACAGCTCGAATGGAAACGAGAGAGCGTGTGGTTCCAAAATAAAGAGAGCGACTTACTGGTAGGTGACAGGACTGGCACAGACTGACTGGACAGGCTGGACTGGAACGACTGGTCGAACTGGACTTGGAAGAGCTCTTGAGACGACTCTGGAAGCGATTGGGACCGCTACTTGAGCTGGAACGCTGAAGCGATGGCTGAGTCTAGAATCCCCACTTCCTCGTATAGTTCTGCACTGGTGACGTGGACAGGAAGTCCGGTGCGGGGCATGATGGGAAGCGGAGTACTGAGGTTGGTCAGGTCTGAGGGTAATGACTGGGGTGATGCAGACTGGTTAACTGGTGGTCTAGGGCAGGTTTGGGTTTGAAGTGTAGGTCGAGGAGCCAGGATCGTGACAGCCTGACAGATCTACGTCACACTGTCACTGAACATTCATGGACTCACCCATCTTGACTCACGAAGGGGAAGGCTGTTGTTGGTTTAGCGTCCAGGAAACAGCAGAGAACGTCTGGGCTAGTAGAAGCTAACCGTTAGCATTAGCAACTCCACCACACAGCAGAACTCCTCCAGGTTTGTGTTATTGGTGGAGATAAAACATCAACGTTGCAGAGCAAACAGAGTCAGTGGTAGAGTTGTGTTGCTGTTAGCCAATCAGAGGAGAGACGTCCACGTATCAGGAAGTAAGACTCCAGATCCTGTCGTCTGAAGCTCAGCTGTGATGTGGGTAACCTCTAGTTCCTGGAAATGGTGCACCGTTATAATTTTCCCCCGAGAACAACTTACAAGGCATTCATTTTTACTAGAGACCACTGCAAATGTATTGATTAAACATGTGTTCCACTCCTTTAAAGTTTGAAAAAACGGGAATTGATTTTTTAAAAGTGACTGTGTGTATTTTTCCTGGCGATAGGGGGCAGTACATAACTAAATCAATGCAAGCAAAAAGTATTTTTGTGTTCAAGTAAGACCTTAGCAACGGATGGCCATTAGGGTCAAAAATCCCTGGGAGTGCAACCTCCAGAAAAATGACAAGCACATCAGACGCCCTTTCATCACTGGCAGCAACTGAAATGATCTGATCATGCTGTCAGTATACAAGCACCAAGCAGATTAAACAGGTTCAGCATGCGCAGAGTTCTCTTCCCCGGAAAAAAAATTGTAAACAAACGCCATCTTCTCCGCATGTCTTTTCCCTTGCATTTTATTTTCTTAATCTATAGCTTTTTTCGTTGTGATACGTCACTTTCAAACTTTTCCAGTGGTTTTTGATTTGGTCGCTACTTCGGTGAATTCCCACTTCCTGCATCTTTAGATGCACTTGATTGTATAACTCTGCATTTCTAGCCTTTTGACCATCGAGACGTTCAATAATATTGAGCTCCCATAGTGTTTTCAGAAAAAAATAGTGTCGGCAACACACCACTTCTGTTTACCGCCCGCCATGTTTTCCACTTGTCCTGAGCGTCTGCAAAGGCGCTGAAGTTGCACACATGAGCAGTGGGCATTATTTTACTCCAACAATCCGAATGTGTGTGTACATGGATGTCAATCGGAATGATGATCGGACAAAACCAACTCTCTCAATCGGAATGAAATTTCATTCCGATTGGGCCGTATCGGATCTGAATACTCCCATTGACATGTCTACATGAAGAATTTTTTATCTGATGGGACATTCATTCCGATTACTTGTGCCCATGTAAACGTAGCTATTGTCTCTTTAGGAAACTTAATGCTTTCAACTTGCATACGTGGACGTGCGCCAAGTCTTTTATTCACGCCGTAAAGCAACATTTTCTTTCTTCTATAATCAGACTCAGCTCATGCACCCCATCACACCTCACCAGCCAGAGGTCACATTCACGTACAACTTCAGTGCATAATGAGCAGTCAAAGAATAGTCCTTGGCAGGATTACAAAGTCCTCGGAAGTCTGTATTATTAGACGATTAAAACCAATCGCATTACTGAAGCCACGTCTATGGAAGGCAGATAAAGTATGAAAAGAAGCCGCTCTAAGTCCAGTCATAACAGGCTTATGCTGAAAGTCTATGAGCTTCAAATCACCGTGGATTACTGCTGTAAACTCCAAGCATTTGTCCTCTAATCTGTGCAGCGCCTAACCTGCCAAAACACGAAGAAGTGCAGCATTTAAATGAATCCTGCAGCGTTCCTGATTTTATGCTCATGTCAGTCCATATATGGGTAAACACCTTTTACTCCCCTTCGGTTCTCAATCTATGGAATAAACGACTAATCCCATTGTGTGTGTGTCTGTGTGCAATAACATAGGTATACCTGACCCTTGTCATGTCCTGTCCATGTCTTCCCAGTACTTCCAGATCCCCTTTCCCTGGTGTTTCAGCGCACCTGTTCCCTTTGTCTCCACACACCTCTTCAGTCTATTTAAACCCAGCTCAGTCCTCCATCCTAGTGCTTTTGTCCTCCTGTTCCATGTGCAAGACCTCAACTTTCCTAAACACTTTGCTTTTGAACGTTACCTGGCTGCTTGTTGGATCTCTCTACACCTCACCGCAACAACGCCACCATATCATGACGACCCTAACGCGAACCCAAATGCTGCAGATCACCAAATGAAGGGAAATTAGAGGAAATAACTCATTAAGTTAGACCCAAAAAGTCAAGTACAGACAAAACACTGGAATGTTTCATACACACACAATTCAGCTCCGGTGGCCTAGTGGTAGAGTGTCCGCCCCGGGACTGGAAGATCGGGGTTCGATGCCCGGTCAGGTCATACCAAAGACTTTGAAAAAATGGGACCCAGTGCCTCCTCGCTTGACACTCAGCACTAAGGGGTTGGATCGGGGGGTTAAACCACCAAATAGTTCCAGAGCGCGGCCACAGCTGCAGCTCACCGCTCCCCACCACGGGGATGGGTCAAATGCGGAGATGTAATTTCACCAGTGTGTGATGATGACTTGGGACTTTAACTTTATTCATAAACAAGAAACGTGCAGTCGCCATCTTAAATTACCAAGTTGACCCGACTATTGGTGTGATATGCTTGTCAGCCACTAGATGGTGCCATCAGATAAAATAAATACTCCGGAGAGCTACTAGTTAACAAAATTATGATAATGTTAATAAAGGGACCCTTATTATAAAGTGTTACTGATTAAAATCATAGTGAAGTGTGGAGATCCTCAGCAGCGCCCCAACCGGTCATCAGAAGGGAAAGAAAATCAAATTAGTGGCTGAGAAAACTCAGGTTTCTTTGTTTAAGCTTCATTATTATTTTTATAAATATTAATGGTTAAACAGAACGTTGAATGAGGTAGAGAATATTGCTGTACTGGTCAAAGAGTTTTACTTCTTCACTAAACATAAAGATCATATGACTTCTACATGTAAAAACACACCTTATAAACATATTAAATGTGTGACGTTTTCTGCAAACAAACCAAATTAATTTAAATGATTTTATATTAATTGAACAGTACATTTCTCTGTTAGGATACATTTAGATGTTTTTCTTTTAATTATTAATGGAAAACAGTAAGAAGAACAAATGCCCTCACATACAGACGATATTCTATACTTTTTAAATCTTCTACCTACTTTGGTATAAAAAGGAACTGCATGTTTGAGCAGCCAGAATCCTGATGGACGTGCACGCTGGACTTCAGAGCAATTTCTGACTTTTCTGAGATAAAACCAAGTCCAGGAGAGGCAGGAGCTAATCCACGAGGATGTGTGCACAGGCGTGGAAGAAACTTGATATATGGAGTAACCGTGCAAGCAGGACCAAGTTCAGCCTAGTGACTTTTTTAAAAAGTACTTTTATACGGCCGGTTTACAACAATCTCATGGTACTTTTTAAAAAAGCTACAAGTTCTGGAGTCAGTCGGCGTGTGATGGTCTTTCAGGTCCTTCTGACTTCCTGTTGGAGCTGGGTGGACTTGGCTGCTCGTACGACTGATCCATCATGGTGACAACCACAGCAGAAGCTTTAGGCATGCTAACACGCCATATAACAGATCAACTATAGTGTCAGAGGCAGGGATGACTTTTGTTTCCATGGTAATGAAGCAAATGGTTTAATTAATGCAACTTTACAAGAACATGTCCATGGGCTGCTGCAGATCCTGTAGGTGCATCATATCAATGCTCCTGCATCCTTGTTTCTCTTAAAGGAAACCAAAGCTAGTCCGTCTGGGTCATTTACGGTGTGTGTCCCTGCAGAAACACACACTCACTCCAAACGATTCCTGCTTTAGTGACCCGCTTAGATTATTGGGAATCAGGGCTTCATGTGATCAACCAAACAACACTGATGTGAATTTTAATACTATTTTCTTTCCACGCTGATCCTCTCGCTGTTCTGAGGCGGTGAGATTAGACAGAAGCACTAAAGGTAAAAGTGTTGCAAGCAAGAAAATTAATTAAAGTGATGATGTGAAATGGAAATGAATCAGAGAAGCCCAGCGGCTGAGAAAAAGGCACCTGGGTCGAGCTCAATCAGTGTGTGTGTGTGTGTGTGTGTGAGAGAGAGAGAGAGAGGTTTTTTATGCTCGTTGCAGACTTACCATACCAATTTATTTATAAAGCACAATTTAAGATTAGCATGGCAGCTAACCAAGGTGCTGTACATTAACAGAGCTGGAGGCTCTGACACAACAAATGACATAACGCAGAAAGACCCAAGAATAGGTTAAAACATATAAAAGGCAACCATAAAAATAAACGTTAAGTTAACAAACAGAAGAAATAAAGACACAACGCCAGGAAATAAATGGGAAAAACCTAGCCTGTTAAAATTACACAAATAAAAACAGAAACGGCTAAAGCTAGCACAAGGTGCAGCTAATGGAGAAAATGAGCAGTTTCCTCCGCCCTACTGGTTGAAAGTAGAATTACAACTGTTGTAAACCCTGCAGCAGCCTGCTGTAGCTAGCGCTAACAACAAGCTAACACTAACATGAGCTAACTAATACTAAAATAAACCACGAAGTAAAAAGATCCACACTGTTGGACAAAAATATTATTACTTACAAGTCCAGTAGCAACAAAGCCAGGTCACCATCAGTCCGTGATTTTGTAGCCTCCTTTAGCTCCCTCAAGCTAGCGTAGGCCGCGCCGATGTTCACTCTGGTTTTAGCTCTTTGCTTCACCTCCAAAAACATTACTCTGTTACTTTTACTTCCAGGCTCCGCCATAATGCCAACAGAAAAATCAAACTTCTTCTTTTTCTTTTTCTTTTTCTTGTGCTTTTTATTGAACTGGAAATGCTAACCGCTGGACATGCCTGGCAAACCTCACCAGGGAGGAGTCCAGGGGGCATCCTATGATACCCGAGCCACCTCAACTGGCAGCAGGTCAACTCTGAGCCCATCCCGGTTGACCGAGCTTCTCACCCTATCTCTACGGGAGAGCCCAGACATTTTAGCCTCAACAAGTTGATTTACAGCTGAAAAAGTGTCACACAGAAAGTTTATGCATCGCTCAGCAGCTTCACGTCTTTATCCAAACAAGTTAATTTCCTAAAACAGTTTCAGAATCACTTCATCAGCTGTAGATCATTTTTCAGACCCAACTCAAACCTTAGAAGATGATGTCAAATACAGGTCAGGTCCAAGGATGGAAAAACTTTGCAAAACAGCCCACCAAGACTTTTAGAGACCACTTTAAAATGTAGAAGAAGAAGAAGAAAGTTGAAGTAATTACCTGTTGTTTATGAAACCTTCCTCTTGTACTTTTGTTACACAACATTTTCTCACACTCACCTATAAAACCAGTCACATGACCAGTTCTGGTTTTGCATCACCTGTTTATCAGCCTTGAGCACGTCATGATTTCCCTGAATTCCCTCTCTGTGAACAACTTCCAGTAAGGTTGCTGGTTCAACTCCCACCATCTGCTAGTCGTGTTAGTGCCAGCAGCAGCTGGGTAGAGGAACAGTGGTGTAGCTCTGACATTTCTAATTGCAGAACAGGATGTAGGTGGCGAGCGGGCTGCTGCTCGGCCTGAGCAGCCTGGCACAGACGGGCTCTGTCTGCCGGGCCGAGGTGTGAAACCACCCGTGGCTCTCGTTAGAGGACGCCGGCTAATGAGCGCCCTGAAAACACACTGAAACACATTCACATCAGGTCCGGAGCGCGCTCTGCTTTTACTGCCTTCTGCCAAGCTTAATTTCACACTCTAGCCTCCGGTGACACACGCCGCCTTTATCCTGAGATGGGTGAGATTTTAAACGGGGCCATTATGAATGGAGCTGGGAAAAGGCAATTATGAGTGCATGATCTGGATTATTAAATGTGTTTTACTGTGTGTGCGTGTGTGTGCGTGTGTGTGTGTGTGTGTGTGTGTGTGTGCGTGTGTGTGTGTGTGTGTGTGTGCGTGCGTGTGTGTGTGTGTGTGTGTGTGTGTGTGAGGATAAAAAGGGGAATGTCTCTGGAGAAGCTAGAAAGTGGAGAGATTACAGAGCTGGGTTAGAGGTGGTGACCCAGAGAAGACAAGAACTGTGGAGCAGGACAGCATGGAAGGGTGAGGAGGTAACCTGATCCTCCTCCTGATAACGCCAAATTTATCTCAGAGGGGAACAGAAACGGCTTTGAGTCGCTGTGCAGATCTCCAGAGAAACAACACTGTGTCGGTGTGAGGAACTTGTCGTGGAATCATGTGTTTACAGGACTTTCGCATCTGGGCCGTCCCCGTCCAGCCCTGGTAGGTTAACTGTGTTCACATCTGGGTAATCTGTGCGTTTTCTGGACCTGGTGGTCAGGTTCGTGCTCAGCCTGGTGTGAACAAAACCTGATCACGTGAGCGGCAGGCCAACGCTAACAAAACCGGACCGGGCCAAAGCCAGATGTGATGTGAACGCCATTAGAGATAACAGCTGATTACACTGGAAACAGTGAAGGGAAATAAATGAAAGCACGACTAAAACCTCCTTCACAGAGAATGGAGACCTGGTTAAAATGAGCCTGGACATGGCTGATCTTTGGCGAGATCTTCATTCAGAACACGATGAGCATCACGATAGGTTCATGTTGGTTCTGAGCCATAGCTGTGGACGTTAGGACGCAAGGTTCACACATGAAGCAGGACTGGACATCTTCCTCAGCTTTAACACTGTTGGCGTTGTTCTAACCCCTCATTCACACAGAGTACGGAACGGATGCTTCCGGGTTTACTCCGTTCACACCGACTCTGGTTCATGTGCTGAATGTCTCCGTAGATTTGCTCCCACAAGAGCACCCAATGATCAGAAATTTGACATAAAACGTTTAAACAAGCTCTCCAGGCAACAGAGGAAGGAAAACGTCCCAGTCGAAACGAGATCGTGTCTCTGCACCCCAGCTGATGGAGAAGTATAAACTGGGCTTCAGACTGAGAGAGTGGTGTCAGGCGGTGGGATCTGTAGTTGCTGATGTATACGAACAGAGAAGTCTCCATTCACATGGAACTATGTATTTAGACTGCGATGCCTCTTCTTATGTCTGTTTCTGATGACGTGCATTGTGATGATCTCCTCCACCACGTTTGCTATTGTCTGAAACTGACCTCAGAACTTGGAGGAGACTTCTTAACTCTGCTCCACCCTCCAGATGCATGAACGTCACCCATGCCAGCATAAAGCATGGATGGGGAGTAGACCGTGACGTCTGACAGTGTTTAATCTGATGTAGTTATTATACGAGCAAAAATGTAAGAAAGCTCCCTCACTTGTTTGAAAATCACTTGTTGCTCTGTCACATGACCCAGAATGACTGAGATGATGACTAGTAGCTGTTCTGGAATCAGAAAAGGTCGACTCAGTGATGTCACTGGTCCAGACGTTGACAGCAGACGGGTTACGGGTCTCTAGAGTTTGGGCTGGATGTGTTTCAAGGTGTTTGGGTGGAGTTAGGGTTCATATGTTCTTCAGTGTTTTATTTCTGCAGCTGCTGACTTTTCTGAGGTGGGTGTTTGAGAGTGTCCATCTGACCCATTAAAGAAGACACCAGGATGAGCGTTCACACACGCCACGGTCCAACTTGGTCCTCCACACGGACTGCCTCGACCTACATCTAAACATCTGTAAGTAGCAGACAGATAACAGTAGGCTAAGCCCTGCTCACACATATCACTGCAGACACCTACTGCAGATTAAAGGCTCTCAGTCTGCTGCTGCTCGGGTAACACAGCTGCACATGTGGTTCTTCTGAATTAAGCAGGAAGATGGTTGTATTTAGGACAGCCCAGAAACAAGCCCGGTTATTACAGTCAGACCTGAACTGGACTGTGTGGTCTCCTGAGGTCAGGCAGATTCAGACAGACTTAATTTAATTGACAGATGCCTGGGAGACCGTACGTATCGGTGAAAAAGCCGGAGCTTTCTTGTTTCTGTCAAGCTGAGAACCGAGGAGATGAAAGGATGGGAGAGGTTTAACGTAGAGAGAAAGGATGCTGGTAGGAGCGAGACCAGGAGCCTGAGCGGAGGGTGGTAAATTGCAATTAAGTCTCGTTTCCTTTTGGTCAGCCAGCTTGGGTTACCGTGGCAACAACAGGAACAGCTGGGATGTAATGTGAGTTAAAATACTGGTGATGTTTACTGGCTGCCAGTAGCACTGCTCATGCAGCCAAAAGATGCTGATCAGCAGCCTGACGTGTCTCTGTGCTCTGATGCTACATGAAGGCACCAGCATGAGTGTACGTGCCTCCGGTCACAGCAAGCTTTATGTCATATTAGAGAACTCGTAGGAGGTGTGTGTGTGCGTGTGTGTGTGTGTGTGTGTGTGTGTGTGTGTGTGTGTGTGTGTGTGCACCTTGCTCCAGATCAGATAAGGATGCTGCAGAGAAAGGGATGTAAAACAAGAGCATGCCAGCTCATAATTGTTATCATGCATCGATAAAACCTTTATTGCGTCCGAGGTCCAGCTCTGTTTGTGACGTTGAGGAGAGTTGGGCTGTTTCACACAAACAACGTGAAAAGTTCCTTTCTGTGCGACTGTGGAATACATTAAACGCTCACGGAGACAGGCACGGCGGACTCGCGAGGCTCACACAGGAGCTTTTGTGTCCTGATCAGACCGACCCATTGTCTCGCTCTGTGCATGCGCGTGCATCGGCCTGTGGAAGGTGTGAGCGTTAAAGCTTGCATTACGGCACGTGGGTAGGTTCACACTGCTGGGAGTCACTGAACTTTGGTAAGAGAGAAACTCCTCGTGGAGCTTCGTCTTATCTGACGTTAAACAAAGGTGACATCATGGCTGCTGGTAAGGAGGATGGCTGATACTACACTACTGCTGCACCCGTGTTTACCTCACCACCTGCTCCGTGTTTACCTCATGTGACTCAGCCATTAAAGCTGTCCTCTGCTATCCGATGCCGCGATGCGCTCAGTATGACATCGGCTTTGGGAATACGAAACCCCGTGCTTAGTTACCGGTGATGTATTTGCTCTCTATAAAGCAGAATTGTCACTTATCTCTACTCTTGTTTGCTTAGATGTTGCTACTGTACGTTAGATTTGGTTTCAGGAGACGAGCAGACTGAGAAAAGCAAACCGGTAAAGTGCAGTGAGTCAGCTGAGCTTCTAGTGGAGATGTGAAGCGCTGAAGTGTTTCTGGAGTGTCTGCTATCTTTCCACTAAGTGGTCAGTTATTATGGGTTAGCCTTTGGCTGGCATCTCATGCAACAGGCCGACAGAAGGTCTTGTTTGCAATTAAAACTTTAAAGATTGTTTCATCGTTTATTTAGCTGGGCAAGCCATTCTATATTTAGTCTGACCACGACTCACAGAAAGAACCCAGTGGTTGGGCGGATTCTACGGTTGTCTTTCAAACAATGTCTGCACGAAATCGGAGCGCTAGGACCAATCAGAACAACGAACAACGTGATGTATTTATCGCTACAGACATCAGTCAGCGAGGCAGTTCGCCATCAAAGGAGACACAAATACATCCTTTTTCTAAATAAAAGTCTATGACGCACCTCTATCTGTTCGTTTCAAAGAAAGCCCAAGTCTAAATAGTCAGAAGTTGATGCCAAAGCTGTTCAAAACTAGTGCCATTCCTGAGTGGACGCCATCTTTGCAGTTTTTCTGTGTCATAGATCTGGTGCTAAGCCCGCCCAACAAACGTAGAGCGCTGTGATTGGCCAGACACTAAACTACTCAGGCCAATAGAAAACCTGCTGATGCTACAACGGGTTTGTGGCTAGACCGACCTGCAGAGCTAAGAAGCAAGAGGTGGGAAACAGCATGTCAGTGGAACTTCAAAATAAAGCAATTTTCAAAATAAAAGTGCATTTGATAAATAGATATTCTATTGATGTTTGCATTTTGGATCAATGAGATGTATTGACATACTCCTAATATTTAGCTTTGGCTGAGAAAATCTTGCTTTCTGACGGCTCCTTTTCCACATCCTCCTTCACTTGTGTTTAGAATCTATAATTAAGAGCTTTATTCACTTAGTATTTGACTGGTCATCTATCTGGTGGGTGTTTGTAATCTGGCTTCACTGCAGCAAGAAGACATCAAAACTATTAAATCTTTGGTTGCAATTAAGAAGTAAATCATACATAAATGGACTTTACATGATACCTGAGACATTAAACGCTGCTCTGACTAGACTGATGAGCGGTCATAAGACTAAACTGGATTTCCTTGAAGTCCTAAAACAATCATAGGACTTTATGCAAATGCTAAATATTAAACTTTTAAGCTAACATTAACATTGTCAGAGGTGCAGCTGCTTCTGCTGTTTCTGCTTGAAAATGTCCATAGATTCATATTTAGTTAACAATAACGGAACATTTAGTCACATACAGGCTTAAAAAAAAAGATCATTTATTTTAAAGATGGAGATGTTTTAGGACACCAGTCCTGGCCCAACTCAAGCTTCTCAGTTTGGTCTGAATTAATCCGTTTCTCCAAACGGATGCTCTAACTGCAACAGGTAAGATATTCTTTAATCACAACCGTTGAAAATAGATCTGAACTACAGAAAACCGCTCTTCCAACATCATGGTTTTCCTCTGGTTTATTGATTATTTAGTCATTTCTGTATTCTTGCTGTTGCTTTTATGCTGTCTGAAGCACGGTCCAGCTCTGTGTTCCGGTTCAGGGCGGATCAAAGTTGCTGATCCATTCTTTGTGTTCTGAATCGTTTCATCCCTCCAACCATCTCTGTTAGGTCTCCTTGTAGCACAGAGCTCCCTGTGACTGTCAAAAATCTGTTTGTTTCTGGCCAGCGATGAGTCTAAATCGAGTTCTGTTTTTGTCCGAGGGGAAACAATTAGAGCAGTGTGTGCTTTGAGTTGGTGGGTGTTATGTACCGTGGTGGGAAGAGCAGCCGTTCAAGGCTGTCTCTGAACCAACTCATTAACTGACCATTTGTTAGGCCGGATCCAAACTAGAGGAAAGAGCAAAAGAGGAGGAATTTAGACATTCACGACCCAGAAGAAAGAGAATGACTTTGAAATGGAAGGAAGAAGAAAGTTAGTGATTATGTAACATTTACCATCCTTTCAGTCAGCTGATCGGTGCTCAGACCCACTCACATACAGAGAACAGAGAACAGGTTCTGGAAGTTCCAGAACTTCCAAGTTCAACAAAAAAGAGAACAGAGCAGGAAACAAGATAAGTCCATCCATCCATCATCCATCATCCATTCATCCATCCATCCATCCATCCATCCATCCATCCATCCATCCATCATTCATCCATCCATCCATCCATCCATCATCCATGCATCCATGCATCCATCCATCCATCCATCCATCCATCCATCCATCCATCCATCCATCCATCATCCATCCATCCATGCATCCATCCATCCATCCGTCCATCCATCCATCCATCATCCATCCATCCATCCATCCATCCATCATCATCCATCCATCCATCCATGCATCCATCCATCCATCCATCATTCATCCATCCATCCATCCATCCATCCTTCCATCATTCATCCATCCATCCATCCATTCATCCATCCATCATCCATCCCTCATCCATCCATCCTCCATCCATCCATCCTTCCATCCCTCCATCCATCCACCCTTCATCCATCCATCCATCCATCCATCCATCCATCCATCCATCATTCATCCATCCATCCATCCATCCATCCATCCATCCATCCATCCATCCATCCATCCATCCATCCATCCATCCATCCATCCATCCATCCATCCATCCATCCATCCATCCATCCATCCATCCATCCATCCATCCATCCATCCATCCATCCATCCATCCATCCATCCATCCATCCATCCATCCATCCATCCATCCATCCATCATCCATCCATCATTCATCCATCATCCATCCATCCATCATCCATCCATCCCTCCATCCATCCATCCCTCCATCATCCATCATCCATCATCCATCATCCATAAAAGGAACACTTTATATCTGGGATCTTCTTCCAGTCATGCTTAGAATCTCATTAATATTCTTTCATTTGAAAAAGTGAGGTTCTCTAAAAGTTTAGTGTCTGAATCTTTACATGATTCATAAAAATAAAATAACAGGAACAGACATTTTCCAGTGTGAGACATCTTTGAGGCAGCACATCCAGATGTTCCCAGATTATTTCTCCATCATCATCACCCCCCCTCCCCACGAGCGTCCCACTGACTTACTGCTGTTGATATGTGTAATCCCTCATTTATCTCCTTTTTCTCCTCCTCCCATGCTCGTACCATCATTATGAAATGGTCTGACCGTCAGTCTTCCCCTCTGATCTGTTCTAATCAGTGATATTTTTGGACTCGTCTTGTGTAACTGTTCTATGGCAGATGCATCTATTTTTAACCCTCAATAGTCTTAATGTGCTGTGGAAGCCACACAAGGTGCTTGAATTTACTAAATTTTATTCAGAGTCACTGTGTTCATAGTGAGTTGTCTTTGTTCCTGCTTTACTGGAGTTCAACACTCCAGAATACTATGTTACCTTATAAGTCTGGTACAGAGGATCCAATACCGCAACCAAGCAAAGAACATGGTTTATGGTTTTCAAGGTTTATTAAAAATCTGGAACTGGTGGAGGGTCAGAAACATGGAGACACGCAGGGACGGAGTGAACTGAGAGCAGTTTCCTGCTCCTCCGCCCTACTGGTTGAAAGTGGAATTACAACTGTGGTAAACAACCCTGCTGCAGCCTGCTGTAGCTAGCGCTAACAAGCTAACGCTAACATGAGCCAGCTAATACTAAAATAAACCACGAAGTAAAAAGATCCACACTGTTGGACAAAAATATTATTACTTACAAGTCCAGTAGCAACAAAGCCAGGTCACCATCAGTCCGTGATTTTGTAGCCTCCTTTAGCTCCTCAAACTAGCGTAGGCCGCACCGATGTTCACTCTGGTTTTAGCTCTTTGCTTCACCTCCAAAGACATTACTCTGTTACTTTTACTTCCAGGCTCCGCCATGATGCCAACAGAAAAATCAAACTTCTTATTTTTCTTCTTCTTGTGTTTTTTATTGACGATCGGTGAACTGAAAATGCTAACCGCTAGCATTACAGCTAACAGCCATAAAGCAGGTAAAGAGCTCCCCCTATAGGACACCTACCCACTCCACAAAACTATCTAGTGTGGTTTTTGGTCAGCAGAGGGCTGCAGAGTGGTGTCAGATATGAAACTGGTCAAGTTTCTAACTCAACAATCACTGAGATCAACGTTAAAGCTCTAGCTTACTTTACTGCTGAAATAAAAATTAAGCAAACCCCCCGCCAAAAAAAAAAAACCTGCTGCCAAACCTCATCTTTCCAGTGACGGAGGGTATTTTACTGTTGCTTTAATGAGTTTTCATTGTGTGAAACAACCATCGAGGGATCCGAGACCTCGGCTGGAGCATTAGATAACATCACCATGAATTAGATAACACGATAGCATCTCAGATAAGTTTGACCTCCTCCACATCTCCACGTCCCAGTGAGCAGAGAAATGGATCGACTGGATCGGTCGATATTATGAAATTCCATAATCTCAACGCACCAACCCTAATGCCTTTATCCACTCAGATTCAGCACAATAATAGCAACAACTCTATTATACAATTGTCATTATCAAAGCAGTTGGTGTGTGTCTGACATTTGATGGATGTGGAGGTCAGAGGTCGGGGCAGATGGGGCTTGGTTATGAAACCAGAGGCATCAATACAATCTCATTATGAAGAAAGAGCTTGCATCAGCATTTTCAGTCAGAATAATAACGAAACAATGAATTAAACAACCAATAACCCACAAAACGTTAGGTCTCTGCTCTGAGTTTAGGCTTTTATCCTGGATAGGAAAACGTTGTCCTTGATGACACAACTTTATGCTCCACTTAGTGCTCAGATTAGTGATGCAGCTACGTTTAAACCCAAATCCTGCTGAGATATTGGACTTTGATGGTTTGCTTGAGGTCACTTAACTCGTTTAAACCGAACATCGGCCTGGGACATGAGAAGAACAGCGCTGAGAACATGGACATGGAGCTTCTGCAGCGTTAATCCAAGCCTGACGTGTAATTAAACCAGAAAAGAACATGCACTGAGGTTTTAGTGTGTGTCAGGACAAAATGAGAGTTCCAGAGGGGGTCGGGGGGATGAGAGACTCTATTATTCCAGCTCTGACTGTTTCAGGACCGTGTTCTCCTTCTTCCATGTTCTGACACGTGTAATTAGGCATGGGAGCACCCCCCCCATCAAAGCATGCTCCGTTCCATGTGCAGCCTCTCTATGACACAACCTCACACACACAATCACTTTGTCACGATGCAGATCACAGCCCGGGGTCTTTAACTGAGATGTTTCTGAAGGCAACGCCGTTTTCCTAAAAACAAACAGACTTCTTAGGTTCCTGTTACACAACCCTGGAAATATCTCAGATTAAAGGGTTTTTCTAGAGGTTTTTAGTGGAAAAAAAGAGATTTTAAAAGGAAAATAATGGTGTTTATTCACTGCGGCTTTCCACCGGCCGTGAAAGTGGCGCGTAACATAATAGCGGCATTTTGCCCACGAGCTCCCTTCAAACCGGGAGCGCTTCTGATGCATAATGGGAGCGAAAGCCTTCCACAGCTGATCCCGTGAGGTCACAAAATCACGGGAGAATTGCAACACCACGCGTGATTTCAGAAGTCCACACAATAAAAAGCAAGGAGAAAGACGGCTGCATGTGTCCAAAAAGGTCTGTGGTTTATTTTCTGTTTGGTTCACATCGGCTACGGGGGTTTCAGGTAATGACGTACTGCACATGACTTTTATTTTGGAATTTTCTGGATGTTTCACACTGCCGTCGTGTCTGACTTCCTGTTTGACGTGTTTTAGAAGCGTAGAGCGTAAAAAATAGACTCGAGACGTAACAATAGCGTCCCTTAATTCGCTTCTGGGACGCGTCCAGAACGTTACACATGGTGGAAAGGACCCTGTCCACTATAGCGGCGGCTAATTGCAGCGTAGTACGTTTCCTGTGGGAAGCCGGGGTCTGCCCCTAGAAACAAAAACTAGGAAATACCTCGTTTTTACATTTTTTTGAGGTCACGTATGACAGCAGCTGCTTCCCAGCCCCTGTGCCGGGTCCTTACACCTGCCCCTGATTACCCCAATGTATACAAACCCTGTCTGCGTTTTGATTTGTCTCTGGTCTATTTGAACTTCATTTAACACGTTCTGTTTTTGAGTGTAGCTACTGAAATGATCAAATCTGGATGCAGCAGGAAACTCAGAGTTATGATAAATATGTATGCAGGCCAGAGTGTATCAGAGCCAGAGCTGATTCTGATATGCACACACACACACACGCACACACACACACACGCACACACACACACGCACACGCACACACGCACACACACACACGCACACACGCACGCGCACACGCACACACACACACACACACACACACACACACACACACACACACACACTTCCCCCCTCATTAATTCCTCTTGTTGACCAGAGCGGTGTCATCAGGTTCCAGCGTGCTCACGGCTGGTATCGGCGAGCGTGTGTGCGGGCCACGCTGCTCGGCTGTTTGCTGCAGAGCTGTCGGGTTTTTTGAGCGACTTTGGTGGATAGAAGTGAAGATGTGACTTTTGGTGTGAAGAAGCAAAGATGCTTGTTTATTTTTTCTGTGCAGCACAATAACAAGTAAACGGGGTCAAAACGTGGTAGAGCAGAGATTTAGAGTAAATCTAGGGACAAAGCAGCAACACTTCACTTTAACTCGTTCTTACATTCATGCTGTGGATTTTCAAAGCTCTTCATAGTTCAGCGACAAATAAAGCATCACATTAAGCCTTTATTTGCTTTTGGCTTCAGAATAAAATACCAGAGAAACAAAGACTGTTTTCAGAAGTACTCGACTTGTGAATTCCCAGAAATTCATTCATCCTCACCCAAATTCTGCTTTTGATTACTGGAACTGTAATCCTGAGGATTAAAACATATTTTTATTCTTTAAAGAAATAGTTTGACATTCTGAGGAAATCCAGAGGAGCTTAATCTTGATGTGTGTGATAAGCTTAGCCCGAATACAGGAACGACGACTAAACCCACAGGTCAGGGGCTAAACATGTACTGTCTGATAAAAATGTCCAAATGATGAAACAAGCATCAATAAGCTACAGCATAACTGATTACTGGAAAGGTTTTAAGGTGCTGATGGGCGTATTTTTAGTTTTCAGAGCAGCGTCCAACTATGGAAGAGCTGTCTCACAGCATCACTGTGAACGCTGACCCGTCCGCCCCACAGCCCTGAGCACACGGTAAAGTTTTCCTGTACATTTATGAAAGCTCTTTATAGCTTCGTTTACTATCATCTAGAGTTTTAGCACCAGGACTTGCTTGAGTTTGCAGTTTGCAGCGTTGGTTATAATTATGGCTCAGCGGTAGAAATGCTGATCAGCGTGGAAAAGAGTTCATAAAAACTGTTTAATGCAGTTTTATCAAAACAGGACATGTAGTATAGAATAATATAACAATATTATTTATATACAGCGTTTCATACGAGTAAACTAAACTTGAAGGCAGTATTTTTGCTAAGCTAACTGATAGCTAGCTTAATAAATGTACATTTACAAATGTAAACTTTACAATTTTTAAATAACTCGTCCATCCATTTTCTGTAAGTGTTTGGTTTTAGGAATGATCTGCGTTTCAAAAGTCCCCGTGAAAGACAGCAGTTGCTGGAGGAGCAGTGGCTCGACTCTGAGCCCCTCCCAAAAATCTCTTCTCAGCTTATAGTAGCCAATCAGGGGATGGGTGGGCGTGGCCAGCTCCAGTGACAGAGCCCTGAAACGGCTCATTCTGGAAGGTGCTGAAAATGTCAAGAATAAAACTGCTGAAATTGCTTTATGTGAGAGGGATTTAGTGCAAAGAATGTCGTAAACAGTTTATATTGAACATAGAACAGTTGTAATTTAAGAAAAAAGTCATAATATGTCCCCTGTAAGACATCGTGGAGCAGCTAAAGGTGGATCTAGTTGGAAGAACAACCAAGAAATCACCCAGGAATACAAAAGCATGGAAAACCAGGACTGCTAGGTGATATTTCATCTGAAGAATCTAACTGGGAACCAGCAGTGATAACCAGATCCTTCTTTAGGACAACCACCTTAGGAGCTGGCTTGATAAAATGTTTTCCAATCGCTGAGCCTGGAAAGACAATTCTAGGTGCAGCCAAGGTGTTGAGGGGATCGCGGTTCTGTGTGAAGCAGGTCAGGGACGAGGTCCTGCCCCAAGTGGAGGAGTTTAAGTATCTCAGGGTCTTGTTCACGAGTGAGGGAAGGGTGGAGCAGGAGATCGATATGTGGATTGGTGCTGCGTCTGCAGTGATGGGGGCGTTGTACCGGTCTGTCGTGGTGAAGAGGGAGCTGAGCCGGAAGGTGAAGTTCTCGATTTACCGGTCGATCTACGTTCCTACCCTCACCTATGGTCACGAGCTTTGGGTAGTGACCAAAAGAACGAGATCACGGATACAAGTGGCTGAAATGAGTTTTCTCCGCAGGGTGGCTGGACTCTCCCTTAGAGATAGGGTGAGAAGCTCGGTCATCTGGGAGGGGCTCAGAGTAGACCCGCTGCTCCTCCACATGGAGAGGAGCCAGTTGAGGTGGCTCGGGCATCTGGTTAGGATGCCTCCTGGACGCCTCCCTGGTGAGGTTTTCCGGGCACGTCCAACTGGGAGGAGACCCAAAGGAAGACCCAGGACACGCTGGAGGGATTATACCTCTCAGCTGGCCAGGGAACGCCTTGGGATTCCCCCGGAGGAGCTGGCCCAAGTGGCTGGGGAGAGGGAGGTCTGAGTCTCTCTGCTGACTCCGGATAAGTGGAGGAGGATGGATGGATGATGGATGGATGGATGATGGATGGATGGATGGATGGATGGATGGATGGATGGATGATGGATGGATGGATGGATAGATGAGCCTGGAAAGGCTTTGGCACTGATGATGATAAAGTTCAGCTGATAACAAACATGGTGGTTCTTCAGGACAATGAGTTTTTTAGCATTTGCAGACTGAATAGCTCCTAAAACCACGTGGACAGTCTGGTACGAACATTTCTCTAGCTGCTGTTCTCCAGTATTTTACGGCGTTAGATAATCTCTTCTTATTGAAGCGCTCTCAGGTGCTGCTGTGGGAGCCTCTTGATTAGGTTTTATGTTTGTGCTGACATCAGTATCAGCTAATGCGACACATGGGACGCTCCGTCTCCTAAACAGCAAACAAAAGGAGGAGATGGATTTCCAGAACCAGGCTGGGAACAAAACACGGGATTATAAGTCTTCTAATGTTTGCATCAGACATGTTTTCTGTCTTTAGATAGCAGGAAGATAAATCACAACACTGCTTCAGTCTCACGTTGATGTTCCACCGTTTGTGTCCTCTGTTCTCTGAACGGCTGGAACAATAATGCAAAGCCTCTCGAGTACACACAACATACCCCGGAAATCTTAACGCAGATGATCTGGTGATAAGAGGATTGGGAGAGGAGGAAGGTGGCTGTTTAGTCATCCAATTCCAACTCAGCTACTCAGATGAATGAATTAGATCTAAATCAATTAAGTCACTCCCGAAACCTTGGCTGAACTCGGCAGCGATTAACAGACTCGTTCAAACCAGGTCACCACCCAGCTGGACTCTTGGAAAAGTTAAAGATTAGACCAAAGCGGGTCAAACAGAACGTTTGTGTAGATGTTTATGCAGTGGCTCTGAGGATGCATGTCAGACATGGTAAATATAACCCTCCCGTCTGCTGGAGCTGTCTGAGGAACAGACTAAACTTAGGGGAAGAGGGGGTGCAGGAGAGGAGAGGACTCGGGGAAAGCCAGGCGGTGACTCACCAAAAAGGAGGCGACTGTCAGCAGCAGAGCAGCCGTTCAGAGGGAGGATGAGAGGAAGTGGAGGGGCAGCAGAGTGTGTTGGGGATGAGGAGTCGGGGAGAAGGGAAATGTTCAAATAAGGAAAACAGGAAGTAGTTTGGATCTATTAAGGTGGGATGCCGTGGAAACATTATGACTTGTTGGAATCTTGGGGTCCCCCAAGGCTCTATTCTTGGACCACTGTTCTTCATCTCTACATGCTCCCCCTGGGTCAGGTCACACAATAACAACATTACCTATTCTAGTTATGCAGATGACACCCAGATCTACCTAGCTGTGCTCCCCTAGACTCACTTTCAGTGTCTGGAGCAAGTTCATGACTGGATGAAGTCAAACTTCCTCCAGTTAAACAAAGACAAGACTGAAGTTCTTGTCTTTGGAGATCAGAAGGACAGGATGGAGGTTGTTGCTCAACTTGGCTCCAGAGGAATAAAAGCAAAGACTCAGGTCAGAAATCTTGGTGTCATAGTTGACTCAGACCTGAGCTTCTCTGGTCACATTAAGGCTATAACTAGATCAGCGTTTTATCATCTTCATCAAACAGCAAGACTCAGAGGCCTCATGTCCAGACCAGACCTACAGAAACTCATTCATGTGTTCATCTCCAGCAGGCTGGACTACTGCAATGGTCTTCTGTCTGGTCTTCCCAAAAAAGCTGTGAAGCACCTGCAGCTTCTTCAGAATGCTGCTGCTAGAGTCTTAACCAGAACCAAGAGAACCGAGCACATCACTCCTGTTCTTAGATCTCTACACTGGTTACCAGTAAACTACAGAATCCATTTCAAAGTTCTTCTACTAGTTTATAAATCACTCAATGGCATGGGGCCAAAATACCTGTCGGACCTCCTTCCAGTATCTCCACCCAGCAGGGCTCTGAGATCCTTAGGAAGCAGTCAGCTGGTAGAACCGGGTCAGAACCAAACAGATGGAATCAGCTTCCTCATGACCTCAGATTGCCCCAACTCTAGTAACTAATGAATGTTTCTGATGCTGCACCTTCTGCACTGTAACTGCTCACCCTTTACCTTTGTCCTTGATCTGATTCTTAATTCTGAAATGAATTTGTTTGTTCTTGCTATTCACGCTAATGGAAATCACATTGAATTGCCTCTGTGTGTGTGCTCTACAAATAAAGCTGCCTTGTCTTGGTCTTTCTATGACTTCAGTTTGGGTTTAGTTCTGACTGGATTGACAAGCTAAAGGCTAGTCTCTGAAAGAGGGTGTTTGTTGTTCTCTTGAGACAACTCAAGTGAAAACAGCGATTTCTGGGCTCTTCCAGCAGTCATGCTGTTCGTTTTCCTGTTTCCTGTTCCAACACACCTGTGCAGATAGTGGCCCTCGAGGGGCAGGACTGAATTAGCCAGATGAACACAGTCTTGTTCATAAAGATCTATAAGATAATGAAATGTTAGTCTTTGTAGATGTTTTAATCATCTTTGATCTGGGCTTTACTCAGAATATTCATCAGCTTGTTCATCTGGTCAGAATGAATCTTTCTTTCTCCAAACTGAGGTTGTTCAAGTATGTCCACTGAAGCCAACGTTAGTCTTTCTCTTTAGGCCTTTCCTTCAAGGAAAAAGAAAAACGTTACTCTACGTTGCACATTTGAGGCAATAAGACTATAAAACTTTATAGTATTTTAACTTTTTAACAGTTTTCTTTCCAGTTTTGTTCATTTCATGTTTCATTAGGATGCAGCTAAAGCAGGTCAAAAGGTTCAAGCAGCTAAAATACGTTCAGGTGCCTCGAATTTACATCAATTATTTAATAGTTTTTATCTGTTTATGACCTAAACCAACCTGATGGGTGTATCTAGAAAAACCAAGTAGATCAAAACTTTACTAAACGCCCTGATTCTGACAGAAAACTCACGTTGATGCTCTTTAAACCTGAGCAGCTACGATGAAGAGGCGTCACCTGAGTCACCTGGCTGGTTCATGAACAGGTGATCAGATCTGAGTCAAGCAGCTTCTGACACGATGACATCATGAGTCTGGAATGGTAAAAACGTGAGGATCTTCAGACGTTCTAACGTTTTATAAACCAGCGTCTTTAATTTAAATATTCTAGAGTCAGGATGGTCGGTGATGTTTGGTTTTATCTGGTGGATTTTTATGTTTTGGACTCAGGTATGATCCAGTCATGCTCCGCTCCTGTCATACCTGTCTGCTCAGCTTCTGGCCACGCCCACATGTTCCAGGTGTCTGTTGTTTTTACCAGATTTCCAAAGTCTCTGTCTGTGTCCACGTACAAGTCCATGCCCATGCTCCTGACCTCTGATCCTGCCTCGTGCCCCAGGTTCTGAACCCAGCCTGACTCGTTTGCCCACCTTTCCCTCCGTTTATGTCTGTTCTGGTTCTGATCTAAGTGACTACTGAGTTTTGGATCATGGGTCCCATCAGACCACAGATCTAATGAATCTGTTTTGCGTCACCGGAGAAAGATCTGATGATCCTCCACTTCTCCTCTCTGATGTAGTCCTTATTATGATTCCACCTCTCCTGAAGCTCCTGCGTCCCGATGAGGAACCAGCGCTTCTTCACTATTTATTTAGTGGTTTTTAAGGTAGTTGGGAAACTTCTGTGGCTGTTCTCGCTGTAATTTGGCCCGTGGCTGCTGCTTATGCAAGAAGATACGTTGCTGCAGCAAACTTTTATTTGGACCCAGAGGCAACAAACAACCAGCAGCTGCTTGGTGACGACCAGAACCTGGGCTCAGCTGAGCAAACCTCACTGCAGATTCTGTCAGGCTGGGAAACTAAATGTGCAACATGCTGCCTCTCACACACACACACACACACACACACACGTTTCTGTTGCATCAACATCTTTCTGGAATCCATGAAACTGACAAAAACAAATTATCTCTGATATGAAACAAACACCTGGTGTTAACAGAACTTTAGTTTTACTTTGGTTTATTTGCAAAGAGACTTTTCACAATAAGGGTTGATGAATGTTGTATGGAAGCTCTTTTATTTTGAAAGGAAAACACAAATGACTCCTCTTGCGTGACTCCATCACCAACACGGGTCTACTCATCACACCAGGCTGATAATTAAGCAGGTCATGATTTAGGTGTCAGGTGCCTCAACGTGACATCAGCGTTCTCCCTCCTGGACGAGTGCCGTAAAGGTGCTACGTCACCGCGCACGTGCACAAACACGCTCATGGAACTCTGGCACAGATTTATGTTACATGATCATCTCACATGTTGACGTAGCCGCTCGCCGCTGTCATGTTCTGGTGGAGAGGAGCAGCCTGGTGGCTCCGTCAGTCACAGACGTGAGCGTAGGAGCACGGGGAGCAGAGCGTGTCATCGGGGTCATCGTGTGTGCTGAAGCTGTAGGTGGAGGGCTGACTAGGCCTGACCACGTGTTGGTGAGCGTCCATCGTTATGGGTTCTACTGGAGCTGACACTGGTTAGCTCTATGATGAACCCTTCAGCCAACAGAACTGTGCAAAAGTTTTAAACCACTTCAACGTGTTTCTATTTTGTTTCCAAAGACTTTCATGTGATCGTTTAACCCTTTTGTCTTTGGTCCCCATATCTACATGAAACGTGCTCTGAACTTAAATGACAATGACAATGCATTTTCAGTTCACTGATTAAAAAATGCTAAGAATTCCATTATTATGTCCTTAAAGGGAACATTTTATGCTAAACTCACCTTTTGCATCCTTTTGTGTTGCCATGTCTCTACTGCCTCTAGAAAAACCCCAAATAAGAACCCGTCAATCTAATTACAGTCAGTGTTTTGTTTTAGGAATTATGTGCCTAAAACGAGCTGTTTCAAAAAAAAGTGAATTGTGACATCACAAACGGGGAAAGTAGCACCTCTCATGTGCTGTAGGAGCAGCAGCTCTACTCTGAGCCCCTCCTGGATATCAGAGCTTCTCAGCTTATAGCAGCCTTTCAGTCCAGTCCATGTAGCTGGCAGCAGGTTGTGTGTTTATGTTCAATAAAGTAACAACAGATAGTTTTTTAAACGTTAAGCTAGCGCTTTAACGTTGATCTCAGTGATTGTTGAGTTAGAAACTTGACCAGTTTCATATCTGACACCACTCTGCAGCCCTCTGCTGACCACAAACCACACTAGATAGTTTTGTGGAGCGGGTAGGTGTCCTATAGGGGGAGCTCTTTACCTGCTTTATGGCTGTTAGCTGTTATGCTAGCAATTAGCATTTTCAGTTCACTGATCGTCAATAAAAACACAAGAAGAAGAAAAAGACGTTTGCTTTGCTGTTGGCATCATGGCGGAGCCTGGAAGTAAAAGTAACAGAGTAATGTCTTTGGAGGTGAAGCAAAGAGCTAAAACCAGAGTGAACATCGGCGCGGCCTACGCTAGCTTGAGGGAGCTAAAGGAGGCTACAAAATCACGGACTGATGGTGACCTGGCTTTGTTGCTACTGGACTTGTAAGTAATAATATTTTTGTCCAACAGTGTGGATCTTTTTACTTCGTGGTTTATTTTAGTATTAGTTGGCTCATGTTAGCGTTAGCTCGTTGTTAGCGCTAGCTACAGCAGGCTGCTGTAGTTCTGGAACAGGACCTGAAAGTTGTTTCGTCCTTCAGTCGATCCTGAGTGTGTTCACCCAACAGTTCTCTGGGATAAAACACCAAATTCCTCAGGTTTCCTCTGGGATGACCCGTCTCACACCAGCTCTCTGTGGCCCTGCACAGAAACCAACTGCCTCTTTATTCAGTCGTAGACTCAACGGTGACTCATCCTGAGTTTAGCAACACTTTTCTGCCTGAATCAGAGTTTAAACAAACCATTCATCTGAAAATGTTCAGGTGTGGAGCGAAAAACTAACAGACTCTTCACCCTCCTTCCTTCAGGCAGCAGACTGAGCAGAATCAAAGCAGGGAACAAGGCAGAGGATTGGTCGTGGAAGAAGAAGATGAGACTTTAAACGAATTAGACGTTTTTTTTTAATTGGATGCCAAATAAAAGAAGTCAGAACTTTTGCACAGTTCTAACCTGATCCTTCATGGAGTGGTTTCTTATTGCTGGACTGCGTCTTTTGTCTTTTCAGTTTCTGTTTTTCTCCAGTTAGTTTTCCTTTTTTATATACGAAGGTTTCAGTTTGCTAACAACCACAGCTCCCAGTGGTTAATCATTACTTCCACCAAGTCCCACATTTTTACATCCCTGGTCTAGTTTGTGTTAGTTGAGTTTAGTTTCTCTCAAGTCATGTAAACTTTTCCCTCCTGATAATACTTCTGACTTCCTCTGTGAGTTTAAATCGATGCAACATAAAAAGCTGATTTCACGTCTGAGTTTGCAGAAACCTCAGACGAGAATTCCTTCAGTGATGTGATTTTTTCTCCTGAAGCGTTTTCCACCTCAGAGGAGCTGAAACAAAGCCTTCTGAGTAAACTCGTCTTTTCGTGAGAACAGAACAAATCTGTCGATTTAATCTGACAACTCCCGTTACACAACAGCTATTGTGACGCTGATGGAGCTAAAGCTCCTCAGACCCACAGGAGCAGCACCTCTGGCCCACTCAAGCTGTGACTAAACAGCGACACCGTGTGGTCACAGTCTGCTACTGCACCCTGCAGCTTTTATTGAAGAAATAAAACTTAGTTGCTTTTGGCAATATTTGAGAATTATTAGAAATAAAGTAAATTTAACAAGAGCAATGGATGAAGGCTAACTCTCACCACAGGTTAACCCTGGCTGGTCCTTTTATTTTGAAGGATGCACTGAAATTCATTCTTCTATACCCACTTATCCACGCAGGGTCGCGCGGGGCTGGAGCCTATCTCCAGCGGTCTTCAGGCAAACAGGTAGGGTACATCCTGGACAGGTTGCCAGTCCATCGCAGGGCAACACACACACACACACACACACACACACACACACACACACACACACACACACACACACACACACACACACACACACACACAAACACACACCTAGGGACAATTTAGAGAGACAGATCAACCTGAGTCAGATTTTTGGACTGTGGGAGGAAGCCGGAGAACCTGGAGAGAACCCATGCATGCACAGGTAGAACATGCAAACTCCCAGGCTGGGATGCGAACCCAGGACCTCCTTGCTGCAGGGCAACAGGGCTACCCACTGCACCACTGTGCAGCCCCAACTAAAAACCAAAAATTATTTTATTAAAAAAGAAAATAATTTTCTAAGCGGATTTGTTGCTCTGTCCTTAAAAAAAATTATTTCAGCCAGTTTATCTGAAAATGTATCATAAGACTTTGCTTTTATATATTTTTAAATTCAGAAACTGACTTATCAGTTTGTTCTTAAATGTTGTTTCCCCACAGCTACAAAAAAGCTGTTTTTTAATCTGTAACCAGACCTGCTGCAGAAGAGCACAGCTAATCTTTCTGCTGCTCTCTGGAATCAGAACCACCTTAATCCTGACATCCAGGTGTGCTGATGACCTGTCCAGGTGTCAGTCAGACGCCCGGCGCTTATTCCTTTTAATCAGAGCGTGTAAAAGCATTCCAGGTCAGAGGGAGCCATCTTTGGGATGGAAAATCACATCTCTGAGACTCAAACATCATCATCTACCTTAATCTGTGGTCCTGGATTAGCTTCATGCTTATTCCCACTTTTCTATTTCTAACAAAAAGGAGAGGAGAAAACTAAAAGAAGAGGCGAACAGACACGGGTTGTTAAAAGTAACATTTGTAATCTTATTATTTCGTTATCTTGAGCATCATTATAACCTCTGTTATGGTTTGTTCGGTTTACATTTTATTTTCAAGTTCATTTAAAGTCATTCCAGTCAAACGTAAACATGATTGTAAATTGTTGTTTCCAACATTAATAAATGCTTTTGTTGTGTTTTCCATCATCATCATCATCATCAGCCACGCCCACAACGAAAGAACAAAACAAAGACTGAGGCTCACTCGTGTTCTAACCTGCTCACACACACACACACACACACACACACACACACACACACACACACACACGCACACACACACACACACACACACACACACACACACACACGTGTCTAATTCTTAAGTGCAACTTCTTGAAAAGTGATTTACAACATTTCAGATCTGCTCCTCCCAGTAGAACCACATGAACACCTGGGCTGGATCATCTCAAACCCTCACCTGCGTGTCTCTATAGGCACAACATCCTGGTCATGTGACAAGATCTCTATAGACTTGTTTTTGTTACACGGTTCTGACCAAAGCTTTGATAAATAAACTCAAACATCTTTCTAAGGATGGTAAATCCTAACCTGGTCCCAAACACACTAAATCTGTTATTCAGCTTCTTTTTGCAGCTTTTATATAAATAAAAAAGCATTTGGACTCTAAGAGTTTATCAGAACCTGACATTTAAAAACGTTACCGTCCAACCTTACTGAATGTTGTGCAGAAGCTACACCAGTCTGGTCTTTGGGAGCGAGACGGGTTCTTCCATCTGGAGTCGGGACACTCATGGAGTCTCCTAGCAACTAAACTCATCTTTATGTGCTAAAATGGTCAATAATCACCTAAAACAGTTCTCTAGAGGCCTCTCACAGACAGTTCAGATCCTTTAAAGTGGGATTCTATGGAAATGTCATGAACAACCTCCGTTTGGAGAAATATAGACTATACTGAAGAGCTAGTCAACGTGGATCGCTGCCATCTGAAAACTTAAATTTCATAAATATCCTAATAGTGGGTCACACCAACAATATTAACCTCAATTATGCGTCACACTTAGTTTGGTAGAAAGCCTTTGAAATTCTGACTGGAGATTCTAAAGGTGGCTAGCTAGCTAGCTTCACAGCAAACAGACACTTTATGTGAATACTCAAGTAATCCCAAACTGATCAACCTGTACATTCAGCTACTATGCATTGTTGTGCTGTGTAACCATAACAACCAAATTAAAGTAACAACAGATAGTTTTTTAATCGTTAAGCTAGCGCTTTAACGTTGATCTCAGTGATTGTTGAGTTAGAAACTTGACCAGTTTCATATCTGACACCACTCTGCAGCCCTCTGCTGTTTGAGGAATTTCAGTCAGGTTTTAAAGAGTATCACAGCACTGAAACCGCATTAGTGAAAGTTACAAATGATATTCTCACGGCCTCAGATAAGAATCTTGTGTCTGTTCTGGTCTTGTTGGACCTCAGTGCTGCTTTTGACACAGTCGATCACAATATTCTCTTAGAAAGGCTTGAACATGTAGGGATCAAAGGAACAGCGCTAGGCTGGTTTAAACCTTATTTATCTGACAGATTTCAGTTTGTTCATGTACATGAGAAATCTTCTTCATACTCTACAGTTACTTGTGGAGTACCACAGGGTTCAGTACTTGGACCAATTCTTTTCACTATATATATGCTTCCAATTGGTAAAATCATTAGACAACATGGGATAAACTTCCACTGTTATGCTGATGATACTCAGTTATATTTATCCATAAACCCTGATGAACCTAATCAGTTAGGTAGACTACAGGCTTGTCTTGAAGACATAAAAATCTGGATGACTCTAAACTTTCTGCTGTTAAATCCAGACAAGACTGAAGTTATCATCTTTGGACCAGAACCTCAGAAAAGGAAACTGCTTAGTCAGTCACCTGATCTAAACGGTATTAAATTAGCCTCCGAGAACAAAGTAAAGAACCTCGGTGTAATCTTTGACCAGGACATGTCATTCAAATCCCACGTTAAACAGGTTTGTAGGATTTCCTTTTTCCACCTTCGGAATATTGCTAAGATTAGAAGCATCCTTTCCAGGAGTGATGCTGAAAAACTGGTTCATGCATTTATTACCTCAAGGTTGGATTACTGCAGTAATTCATTACTATCAGGAGGTCCACAGAATGTAGTCAAAAGTCTTCAGCTGGTCCAAAATGCTGCAGCTAGAGTTCTGATGAGAATTAAAAAGAGAGACCACATCTCTCCTGTTTTAGCTTCCCTACATTGGCTGCCTGTTAAATTCAGAATAGATTTTAAGATCCTCCTTCTCACATATAAAGCTCTTAATAA
>SSNS01000005.1:3383214-3433700 GCA_006937985.1 Aphyosemion australe | reverse complement strand
GCTCTCAGACTGCAGGTTTACTGGTGGTTCCTAGAATATCTAAAAGTAGGATGGGAGGCAGATCTTTTAGCTATCAGGCTCCTCTACTGTGGAACCAGCTCCCAGCGTTAGTGCGTGAGGCAGACACCTTGTCTACTTTTAAGACTAGGCTCAAAACTTTTCTATTTGATAGGGCTTATGGTTAAATTCTGATGTTAGCCCAGGTTTAGACGAGTGGGGAGCAGAGGGAGGTGGAGTGTACAGAGGGGACTACTGTCGTTAAAGACTTCTCCCTGGCCCTGCCTCCCACATGCCTCCATCTGAAAGGCTAGGTTATCCTGAGTTATCTCTGTAGTTATGCTGCTATAGGCTTAGACTGCTGGAGGACATACTGACCACTTTCCACACTCTGCTACTCTCTTCTACCACCACTCTCTAATTGCATTATTTCCTGTTATTTCAGCTGTTAACTTTATTTTCTCTCTAAGTGTTTTTCTCCCCAGAAGAAGCTACACTGGCGTTCTGCTGAGCTGTGGTGGCCTCATGGAGGGGGCCATCGGCTGGCACACTGCTGCCAACCACCTAACATTCTCCCTCTCCTGATATTACATCTTACTTTCTTTAACATAGAATGTGCTAATATTAGTTCACCTGTTGAATTAATTATAGATTCACTCAGATAAAGACAATAAAGTTTCTCTTACTAAATAGAACTACTAAGAAATCACAGTGTAGCCATAGAAACACTACTTGATATATATGGTGTGTGTGTGTGTGTGTGTGTGGGTGTGTGTGTGTGTGTGTGGGGTGTGTGTGTGTGTGTGTGTGTGTGTGTGTGTGGTGTGCGTGTGCCTGCTCTGTCTTCTTAATCCCCAGTGAGCCGTAGCGGATGGCTGCTCATACTGAGCCAGGATCCTCTGGAGGTTTCTTCCTGTTAAAAGGGAGTTTTCCTTCCCACTGTCGCTACATGCTTGCTTAGTATGAGGATTGTATCAACACACAGTCAGTGTCTTGATGCAATCTGCTGGGTTCCTTATATAGGAAACTTTTTTACTGATTGGCTTAATGAACTGAACTGTATTGGAATGTTTACTTTGTGAAGAGCCTTGAGACGACTCTCGTCGTGATTTGGCGCTATAGAAATAAACTGAATTGAATTGCTGCAGGGTTGTTTACGACAGTTGTAATTCCACTTTCAACCAGTAGGGCGGAGGAGCAGGAAACCATTGTGTCACTATTTTGTTGGAAGTGCAAACACACCGGTCATGACCAACAGATGCAAACGACAAATCTGCAGCAGGCAAATTTTTAAATCTGTAAAAGGGAATCAATTCTTTGTGGCCTTGACGATTTACTATCCTCAACGGTTTTGATAACCTTCCTTAAATGTTCAGAGCTCAAACCTTTAACCAGTTGATTAATTCAGGCCATGTAGCTGCAACAAATACATTTCATAGCAAATTTAGCTTCTACACAAAAATATGTTTAATGGGTTTTTGTGCTGAAACTCTGATCTCTGACTTGTATCGTATAAATATAATGCATCAATGTTTTTGTAATAGTTTATTGCCATACGTTTTAGGTCTAACTCACCAAAAATCCCTCTTAAAAACAACTTTTCAGCCCTTTCTCAGACAGATGTTTAGTTTGCAGACTCTTGTGATGCATTGTGGGTAGAACATCAGCTGACTTGCTTATAAAACAAAGTTTGCATGGACCTCGATCTCGATGGCTGCGACACTTTGGTTTGGACCACTAGACTAGCAGTTAGCTTATTAATCCAGTCAGAACTAAGCTGATGGTTTATTTTTAATTATTAAAGGAACTCACTAAAATGATCTGAACTGTCCCTTTAAACAAACGGGTAAAGAGAATGATCACAGCTCATGTTTCCATACGGCTCTCCCCACTACCGCAGGTTCACCCTCGTTTTACCGTCCAGACAACCACGTGTACATCATAGTAAATGCAACTAAACAGAGAAACCACAATAAAAAACCAAAATGACATTTAACTTTATAAAAAAACATAGCATCACGTTTCGCCTCACGACGAGATTCTAATTCCATTCTGTGTCTGTTGTGACATTTACACGAGTACTCGAACGTCTCATGTGCCGGTGGGTGAGCTGCTGAGTGACCCTAAAGGTCAAACATCGGCTCGCTGTCCATCATCATTTTCATCACCTTCATCAGTGTTATCAGCTACTGGTAAACCGTTCCCTACTGGAGTCCATCATCGTAGGGTTACCATGGTGAATAAGGTGCTAGTCGCTATGGAAATGCTATTCTGAAGCAACCAAAAGGAACATCTGTTTAAATGCTGAACCTCCCCACCAAAGCACTTGGTTGGTTTGTGTGACTTTTAGCTTAAGTTGTGTTTGGATTTTTTACATTTTTTGTTGTAATTTTGCATTTTTTTTGTTTTACTTTTAAGACGTAGAGTTATGTAGACGTAAAACCGGGCTGTTACTGCTGAACACACCCGGGTAAAACACCTGAAACAGGATTTCTCACTCAGACACATGTAGGGGTGGACGTGTCGGACCACCGACTCGTGTGACTCGTCCTTCCTCTGTTGTCCCCTCCTCTTCCTCCCGCCTGGACGGCTCGCCGTGAGGAGGGCTGTATTGCTGAGTGTCCTCATGGCTGCTCCGGAGCCATCGTGTGCTTTGTTAACCTCGGAGATGACGGAGGACTAACGGAGAAAGTGAAAGTTTCTGTCAATGGCACGTGGAAATTCATTCCCTTTTTTCTTTTTCTCCACAAAACGACATTTTTAGTGAAAGATTTGTTCTTTAAATGCTTTGAATTCCTTCTTCTGCTTTCTGTAGACGAATGGCAAACACGGGATGACACAGTAAAGATGGCTGACGACAACAAAACCCGGACTTCTCCAGCTCCACGGTGTTCGTGTGTGTTTCAACTATCAGCTAAACGTCCTAACCAGACCCGGCACAGGTCGTCTGCTTGGGTCCAAATTCTTTTATTTTCTTCTCCGTGGACTGGGACGAGTGTCCAGCATGAAGATCAACAACAACAACAACAAAAAGGCAAAATCAGTTCAAATCTATTAGCTTCAGTTCATCTGAGCTCAGTTTTAGTCTCAGTGCAAGAAACTACGGCAGGTAGCCCTAAAGGTGTTTCAGCCAATCAGATCCGAGGAAAAGTCATCATTGTGTCGCTGGACGTCTTAGTTTGAAGGATTTTGTCGTGTAAATGCGTTAAGTGGTGAGCGTGACTCGACAGGCTCGCCCCGTGGCCTGCTCCGACGCGAAGGCAAGCAGATGAAAACAAGTCACACACGGGCTAGCGCACCTGCACCTGGCTGAGGTCAGAGTCTGTGTCACCCAGCGCCCGGAGGTCTTTCAGCACTCCGTCAGACACACACACACACACACACACACACACACACACACACACACACACACACACACACACACACACACACACACACACACACATTCACACGGTGACGCTTGAAATAAAAGAAAAATCTTCTTCTCTCCTCCCGACCCGCTCCCAGCCCGCTGACAGTGTACACCCTTCCAAGGCTAGTTGGCATGGTGACGCTGATGGGATGGCCGTTGCTAGGAGACGAAGAGAGCGGCAAGGAGGAGCATCGTCACGGTGAGCAGGAGGCGATCTCGGGACGGACTGCTCCCGCTGACGCTCTTCTCCAGTTTGGGAACAAACGGGTTGTAGTCATCTGGAAAAACAAACAAAAACATTTTTAAAAAGTTTTACCCTAAAGCCTCTAATGGAACTTTTCAAAGATGCTATAATCTTTTATCTGCACAACTTTCAGCCCCACGCCAGCAGAAATGTGGCTAGTCAGCACGACATCAGCAGCGCCGCGGGAGGCTGCAGCTGTCATTAGAGAGCTCTCATTGTTCCAATAAACTGACACGCTCTTCAGACGGAAACACGCGGAAGCTTCTGTAATCCTCTCCGATAACCTGGCATGCACACCTGGTAATCATCTAAAAATAGTTAGTCTTTTGTTCAGGGCCAGACGCTGAAGGCTGACGTCGACGTGATGAACAGAAAAACAGCAGCAGACAGCTCGATGCTCGCCTGCACCTCTGAGACACGCGCAGTCACTTGATTAATGGGACCGCAGACGAGACGGGAGCACGGTTTTCCGTCTGTACAGAAGTCAGCCGAGGCTGATTAGCAATTCCGTTTAAAGCTGGGACATCTCAGCGTTTCCAGGATCCATTTCCAGCTGCTCTGAGGGTCAGACTGTGGAGTAATGACTGGCTGACACCTGGTTTCAGGACCAGCCTCCTCTGGTATGCTCCGCTGGACGCTCTAATGAGGTCCATGCAGCGGCGGCGCTCGGGTTAAACGCTCTGACCGCGCCTGCAGCTGAGGGGTCACGACACCAAGTTACTTCCCCGTGTTTCTCTGGCGCTGACTGACACAAGGGCGGGGTTTCAAAAACACAAACAGAGGAGAATCTAACACAACACACACACACCTGGTCACAGGTAACAGGTAATTATTGGCAACACTGGTGGGGTGTTTATGTAAAGGCCATGTGACGAGCAGTTTGAGCTCCTGGCACGCCAAACCAAACAGGCTGTGTTTGTGTTTGTCAGGGTGTGAGCGTGCAGTGACACGTGTCAGAGCACCAACCTGATCATCCGGAGGCTCCGGCTGTTAGCATGAATGCTAATTTGACAAAAACAGGAAAAGGTGACGGGGTTCGTGATCTGACTGCGAGCGTGTTTGTGTCTGAGCCTTTCCTGATGGTGCTTGATGGATAATATGGATCCAGGCGCAGTTCTGTAGAAAGGTTTTTTTTAATTTGGGGCATTTCTTCTGACAGGCCGACAACCTTAGAATGTGCATCAGTGCCACCTGGTGGACTGGAGTGTAAACAGGAGGGTGATAATAGGGAAAAGACCACATTCTTCCTAATTAATTTATGTTTTTTTAAACAAAATTATTTGACCTCTTAATTTTCCTCTAATTTCCCAAAAAGTTTTTTAAACATAAAACTAAGATTGAGTGCAAAAGATTTCCTCTGTTGTTCGTAATCTTCCGATTCAACAAACAGGTGGTTGGTTTATCACACTGATGTAAGAGTCCTATTGGAATGGAAGTTTTCGACTGGAGTTGTTTTAGACAGAGACTAGCCACTCGATGTTACGGCCCCCGTAAGTTTCCCCAGAGTCAGCACCTTGGACAGCTCCTGCAAGCTGCCGCTCTCCTCTCCAGCGCTGTTCCGGCCTCCACCTTCAGCACCAGGGAGAGGCACGCTGCTGCATTCAGGGGTGCAGATCCATTCTGCTGTCCCCTTGGCTGTGGCTGAGAGTAGTTTAACGTTGTCATTAAGTCAGCTTGTAAAGTTTTGTGTGCAGTTTTTTTAGATTTAGTTCCTCTTTAGTGTTTGACCCAGTTTCCACCAGTGTGAGTAGCTTTTTAGTTCCAGCTTTTGTGTTTATTTTTGTTTCCTGCATTAGAGACAGCCTTTAGTTCCTGGTTTGGTTATAAGTAATTCCGCTGTGGTTTATCCAGCGTTTTGTGTTTAGTTAATTTAGTCCAGTTGGTTTTTCTCCCAGTAGGTTATTTTTAGTTACTTATAGTTTTTGTTTGTTATATTGCTGAGCCTCTTCTTATCGGAGTGAACCTTTTGTTATAATAAACCGTAACACTGGAGCATCAGAATTAATCTCTATTTCTCCAAACTGAGGCCATTCAAACAGCTGTCTACATCAGGTGTGACGTCAGATGATCATAAACACCATCGAGACCCAGCTGAAAGATCTGAACCCGTTCCTCCACATCACAGAGGCATTGTGACACTTCACAGGAAGTGAAATGGGATTGGCCCTTTGGAGTAGTTGGGAACCTTTGGGACCCACGTCAACATAAAACGGATGTAATGGTGGACTCGTGAACTCATTTAGGTCTTTTGATCGTAGTTTATGAAAAAATGTTCCTTCAGGTTTTCTCCTGCTTTATTTTACAGTTCAGAAGGATACAGAAGAATACAGTGTAGAAGGATTTCTAACTAGTGGTGGAGGCATCAACATTAAGTAATTGTTATACTTCGATATTATTGATCTACCATTGATATCGGCCGGTATCGGTTTTCAGTCTTAATCACCCAACTTGTACGTACCATTCTCATGTTATACATCAAACTCTTCAGCTACATCTCCTCTTTCTCAAAATATCAAAATATGACCGATCTGAGGTAAAGTTTTTGAGATATTTCAGTTTATTTGGCACAACTTGTGAAGTAGAAATGATCCCTGTGTAGTGAACGTACGCTGTCCTCGCCGCACGTAGCTACGTGTAGCTAGCAGCTAACAAACGACGAAAACTAAAACAAGAATCTTCACTAAAGACTTGCTTTCTTATCTGAAGATCTTTATAAATGTTTTATCACCATAGCTGCAATATGCAGAAGAAGAAAAAAATACATGAATAACAAATAAACACATCCTAGCTTTGGGAGAACGAGATTCAGCTGCTGTTGGAGACGAAATAAATACGACACTTTTCCTGTTACTAAATTAGTTTGAGGTAGTTTTCATTTTGCACAGAAAATGTTTAAAGTTAAAGCATTTATGACAGGAGAAATATGATGTTAGCAACCTAAAGTGTTTTAGTTTTTATTTTTTTATGAGAGGGGAAACAGCAGATAAATTATATCGGGATTCCGGATATCTGTAAAAAAGCCAATATCGAGCATCCCTACTTAAAACTTTAAATAATTGTTATAAAAAATGTGTTAAAATTCACCATTAAAATGTAAAACTTGTCACAAAGACACAGAATAAAAAAAATGTGCGTCCAGCGGTGGACTGGCCATCTGGCATACTGGGCATTGTCCTGGTGGGCCGTATACCCAACGTGGGTCCGCTACGACCCCGCTCTGATACGAGTGCACCCCTCTTTACGTCGAATCGAGGACGACGAACTTAAAATTTGTGAAAACTGGTGTTTGTGACTCTATGATTACATAACTCTGCTTTAACAGCACCACTGAAGGTGTGATTTACAAGGACAATCCGTGAGAATTCAATCATTCTCTGAGAGCTTTTTTATGTTTCTAAGTAAAAACCAGTTTTAACCTAAGAAGAAAAAACTTCTCAACTTAGCTTTTTGATTTATTGTAACATGAGAAGAGATTTAAAATAAATCTTTTTTGAGAAAAGTGTCTCGTAAACGAAGTTACCTGTATGTTAATAAAGGGAGCTGAAGCTAATTAAGATTTGTGACACATTTTAATGACTCTGTTATCTCCGAGGCCTCCTGATGATCCACTCAGAGCTCCTTTATGAACTCTTCTCCTTCTACTGAGTTGGAGTTTATTAAATTATCACGTGCAATAAATCTCTGAGCCAAAACACAGTTTATAAATCTCATCCATACATTTTAAACCTGATGAATAACAACAAAAGTTCTAATAAAAACAGAACTGAGTGAATCACAAACAGCTTGCCGCTGATATCCAATCTGATGCTGCTGACAAACGAGCCCAAACTCACGATCGCTCAAAGGAGTTGTAATTGCTACGATAAATCCCATTAAAGCAAAAGCTTCTGGTTCCTCCGCTAATGGCTGGACCGGATCGTCAGACGCGGTAACCCCAGCCAACGCGGCGAGTAAACGAGTATCCTCCCCCTGAAAGCCATCAGTAATCACACGGCTGCACGGGGAGCTGCCTGCATCGTTCCATCTGCGTTGTAAATGAGATCTAAATGAAATCTAATACTACGGGCCGTATTCAGGAGGGAACCTCTGTTGAGCTGCAGACACTGATTGAACGGGGCAGCGCCCGGGAAATAAACTGTGAGCAGCGAAGGGGAGAAAAGAGACGGGAGGTTTACTCTGCGAGGCTGCAGCGCTCAATGTAGTTAAAGTCTCTCACGCACGAGATTCAGACAGATTTACACCGAGCCGGCTGTCGCTGTGTGCTGATGTTAAAGTGAGAAAAACCCAGTAATTAAAACTCTGATGTGATGAGTCTAATCAGCAGTCAGGAGGGGATGCAGAGTGGGCGGGGAACAGGAAAATACCGGCTCTTTGTTTACGGTTCATTTCTGAAGTCCCTGCAGACTCGTGAGCTTCCTCTCACACCGCTGCAGCTGCGCCATTAATGTCATTAACAGCAGAACACTACAGGTGAAAATGACCCGCAGCCTCTCGGGTAAACTGTTCTCGGCTATCGAGTCACAGACAGGAAAATAAAACCAGATTTAATGATTATGATGCTTTAGGCGAGGCGTGATTGTGCTACAGACGGCGTTTCACTACTGAATGGTTCAGATTAGCAAACAAAGATAACGCGGCTGGACAAGAATGCATGGGAGAGGTGGTTCTATTCTAATTTCCCCGTTTGTGACATCACAGACAGGGACGTTTTGAAACGGCTTGTTTTAGGCACATAATTCCTAAAACCAAACACTGATAGAAAATGGATGAACGCTTTTTTCACATTTGGAGAGTTTATAGAAGCAGCAGAGACCCACACGGGAACACAAAAGGTGCGTTTTGCATAATATGTCCCCTTTGATAGAGGATAGAGTTATTCAAATCAAACCCGTGTTAAAGCACAAATTAGTAGAACTGCAGGTATCAACCACAGACATATATACATAGACGCCCCGTGGACTGGCGCTGCCTATTGGAGCTGCCGTAGTGGCCGGCCGCCATCTTAGTTGGGTCTCCATTCGCCCTCAGTGCATTCATTTCTACTGAGGAAGGTGCTTCCCCAGCTAAAAAACACATTTTATCAAACTTTTTCACTAATTCAGACTCATGGTATGGCATGATCATTAAAATACAAATATAAATGAACAAAATAAATTAAAATATAAACTCCCATCAGGTAGGCTAGAAAAGTCAACAGTAATCCCACGTGATCTGTTTTCAACAGTAAGCCAGTTGTTACAACTGTAGGCTGCACAAAAACAGGCATAGTTGCTCACTCTGCATTGACTTTGGACAGTGAGGAGACCCATCCAATATGGCGGCGATGATGTTGCGCTCTCCAGCGCCCAATGGGGCGTCTACGTATTCATGTCTATGGTATCAACTGGTTAAGGTCAGAGGTCAACAAAAAGACAGTGGCTGGGGTAAGTTGTCGCCACCTAGTGGTGCAGAGGGTTGATTTCAGCCTTTCTTCTGAAAGAACATGGTCAGAGATATTTTATATCAGGAGTAGTGAAGACGGGCTTCAATTTCACAGCTCAAGAACGGAATAAAAGCGAGTTTAGGTGGCGTTCCCCTCCGCTGGACTGCTGCATGCTCCCTGAGAGGGGAAGGAAGGAGGATGATGGGAAATGGGAGAGGAAAAGGAGAGTGACTGAAGAACGATGGGAGATAAAACACATGGGGGGAGGAAGAACGTTCTGGAAACCAAACACACACACACACACACACACACACACACACACACACACACACACACACACACACACACACACACACACACACACACACAAGGATTAACAACAGCATATCCTATAAGCTACCTTAGAGGCGAACATGTCACCTGTTGGCTAACAGGTGGCACCCCGCTAGGCCACGGCTAGGTTGTTTTATGTTGTAACTCGGATGTTGAGCTGTTGCCACGACGATAATGATCAACTATATGATCTATATGGGTTTATCTCAGAGGCCTGCCACAGCACGGTGGCTAACAGGATGGTTCAGCAGCACCGCTCACCGAGCAGGAAACTAAAAGATCTGAAGCAGCATCCTGTTACTGAATGATTTGTTTTGTCACTTTTTGTGCTGAAATACCATAAAACTGTGTGTCTCTGCTAATTCTTTTGGGAACGGGCAGAAAACGTGTGAAATTAATATTCATGTAATTGTTAAGCAGGACGAACAGCTCGCCAAGCCAGCTGGAGCTGTGAAGTTTACAGCCACGTCTTAATGTTAATGTCCTTTCTTAATTTCACCCTGGTTAATCCTGCAGCGCCACTCCGACGTCTCCAATCGATGATCGGTTTGTAATCGAGTCCTCCTCCAAGAGAGAGCGTACGTCTGCTGTGGGTCTGACTGGAGGATGACATTAAAACCAGCAGGAGCCAAAGATTTAACAAAGATTTCAGTTTGGTGTCTAACGTGAAATGTGTCTGTTTCACTAGCTGAGGAGAGGAGAGGAGTCGGGTCTGAGGAGGTTCGGGTCGGGTTCTGGAAGTTTTCATCTGTTGTCTGTGGGCTTGAGCTGATGTCATTTAAAGTTAATAATACACCAAGAAAGCAAAATGACCTCGTTTTTCACCATAAAAACACCACATTATATTAGCTATAGAGTGTAGGTCTGTTATGTTAGACATGATGGCAGAAATGGGTCAAAAACACAAGATAACTGTTAGATTATTTGGTTCTGCCCACCAGGACAGTTTGTTCTTCTCACAGGAAAGGAAACCCAAACGTTACTGAGGTTGTTTTTCTGCTTGCTTCATGCACATTAGATCAGGACACCTGATCAGAACATAAGCCTGAACTCAGTGGAATGGGTCAGGGTAATGGGAGGAGCCTAGGGTGTTCTGGGTTCCTTCAGCGGTCCCGGTACCGATTTTCTGTACTACCAACTGGGTTTTTGATTTATAAAATCCAGTTACCTGCACCTTCTGAATCACAGTCATTACAGATAGGGCTGTGCGATATGACGAAATGTTTCGTCTGTACGATAGAAAATGTCTATCGTTTAATATGAAGCTCTATCGTTTACACCACGATACGGCGTTTTACGGCAGTATTTTACGTCATGATGCCTTACGGCATGTCCATGCACGCGCGGCGCGCCACGCTAGCCATGCATAAACAAACATGGAGGAAGACGGTAGCGGACGCGGTTCAGACCAGGGTAATTTTCAACAGGATGACCTGCCAACCCAAACGGAGGAGCTTGTACCTAAAAGAGGGGAAACTTCTGTTGTATGGATGTGGTTTGGGTGTAGGAAGGCCGACGCGGACCAGAAAGCAGTTGTTTGTAAAGTTTGCCGGTTCCCGGTGCCAACAACAGACTCCAACACTACAAATGTATTTTATCAGCTGCGCAAGAACCACGATAAAGAATACAGAGAGAGTCAACAAGCAAAAGCCATAAAAGCAGCGTCGAGTGGTAGCGTAAGCGCTCATAACAAACTCCAGACACAGACGCTGCAACAGGCGTTTAGCCGTGGTGCACCATATAACCACAGCTCCCGCAGATGGAAGGAGACCACTACTGCAGTTGCCAAGCACATCTGCAAAGACATGGTTCCAATCTACACGGTCAAGAAACGTGGGTTTGGTGAGTTGGTGCAAACACTTGAAATTTTATATTTACTATGAATTTAATTAAAAGAAACAATGCCATATCGTTATGTATATCGTTATCAGGATATAAAATGAGCTATATCGGGATATGAAATTTTTGCCATATCGCCCAGCCCTAATTACAGAAGTTTATTCTTGGAGTCTCGTCCACCTTTCTCCTGAAGTAAAGGACCGGAGGAGGAGGAGGGGCTAAGCTAGAGCTTTAACATTGATCTCAGTGATTGTTGAGTTAGAAACTTGACCAGTTTCATATCTGACACCACTCTGCAGCCCTCTGTTGACCAAAACCCACACTAGATAGTTTTGTGGAGCGGGTAGGTGCCCTATAGGGGAGCTCTTTACCTGCTTTACGGCTGTTAGCTGTAATGCTAGCAGTTAGCATTGTCAGTTTGCCGATTGTCAATAAAAAGCACAAGAAGAAGAAAAGAAGAAGTTTTTTTTCTGTTGGCATCATGGCGGAGCCTGGAAGTAAAAGTAACAGAGTAATGTCTTTGGAGGAGAAGCAAAGAGCTAAAACCAGAGTGAACATCGGCGCGGCCTACGCTAGCTTGAGGGAGCTAAAGGAGGCTACAAAATCATGGACTGATGGTGACCTGGCTTTGTTGCTACTGGACTTGTAAGTAATAATATTTTTGTCCAACAGTGTGGATCTTTTGACTTCGTGGTTTATTTTAGTATTAGTTGGCTCATGTTAGCGTTAGCTCGTTGTTAGCACTAGCTACAGCAGGTTGTAATTACACTTTCAACCAGTAGGGCAGAGGAGCAGGAACCTGCTCTGTGTCACTTTAAGCTCTCACACACACACACACGTACAAAATCAACCTGCATTTAACAGCATCTCTTTTTTTGAGTAAAATGTAAAGAATCATAAAACTTACAGAAATGAGGGGTGTGAATTCAACAAATGAAACTCTTCTTCATTAGGAAGTGTTTAAAATGTGCGTCTGACTCACCAATATCATCGATTTTTAGGCCTGGTCTCAGCGTGTAATCTGGTTCTGTTGGCTCTGCTTCATCCTCCACATCAGAGGCTGAGAGAGAAATAAAAAACAACAGGAGAAGCTGTGTGAGTCTGGGTTAAACCACAGCGCTGGCCTAAAGGATTTTAATTACATCCAAACTGACATCTGGAGAGGAACATGCAACAGAGTAGCAAGACAAGGGTGTAGAGGTTAAAAAACCCCAGAGCAGGCAGACTGACAAGCCAGAACATCACCAGAGGCCTCCACAAAGAGACGGAGAAAAGAGAACGAGGGCCGGTGAGGGGAGGCAGATCAAACTGAAGAGAAGCAGTGTGTGAGAAGAAAGCCGCGGAGCGGCGGGGCTGAAGTAGGGAGGAGAGGTTAATACTACAGGCTGTGGAAGTTAAAAGGACCGGACAGGCCGGGGATCAAAGAGGGTGTGTGTGTGTGTGTAGCTGAGAGAGCATCACACTCCAGATACACAACCACCCACTGACCGCTCACGGCAATTAATGGATTCTGACAAGGAGTGAAGGAGGAAGGGTGAAAGAGCAGGAAAGAGAGAGGAAGAGGACAGGAAGGAGGAGGAGGTGAGAGCCTTCAAAGCCGGAGAAGCTCCGTTTGGCTTCTAGAGGGAGAAAAGAGACGAATAGAACGGAAGAGACAGAAAACAGACAAAGGAGTACAGTGTCGGAGGGTTCTGAGTTAGATTTATCGTCATCATCACGTTATCAGTCATTTAGACCCTCGCTTCATTCAGCTGGTTTAGATGAAAGAGGCCAAAACGCTAAAACAAAGTGTTCATGCTGTTGATTTGTGGGTCGGGTGGGTTAGATGGATGGAAGTGGTTGTCGGTACGAAGACACGTAAACCTACCGGTGGGACAGCAGACGTACACTCGTAGTCTGAGACAGTTGTGTCCGTGGTGACGAACGGGCGTGGCTGTAACATACAGAACACACGGTTTTACCCAACAGCATCACGTTTTACTGCTTCAGACGAGAAAAGAGATGAATTATTAAAATAATGACTCAAAACCACCAGATCCAACAAAAACCCTACCCCTAACCCACCAGGACAGGAGGTTAAAGTCTGTAGTACGTCTGGCACAGCTGGAGCTGAGTGGTGAGTTTATTTTTTTCTGATTTCACCTTTTAAACAAACTTTTGTGTCTTTAAAACAACAAATATATTTTCTTCCCTCTGCGCTGTGGGGAAATGACCAAATATTAGGTTCTTTTTATTAACATTACTTAGTACATTATTAAGCATTAATAAACTATTAAATAAAGTACCAACAACTGCTTAATATGCAATGCATTACTAAGTAGACACCTCCACCTGGCCATTTCTCCTAACCTTAAGGACACTTAATAGTTAACAATATCAGTTATGTTAATAAAGGGACCCTTATTGTGAAGTGTTACTGGGTCGCTTAAAAGAAATAAGTCGGAGGGTAGAGTCATTATCTGGATTGCAAGAAAAAAATTTTGAGGTTTGACACAAAATGTCAAATAAAATTTTCTAAATGAAAAGAAAAAAAACTTAAAAAGAACTAAGTTAACATTTACTAGGTTGTATTGGTTCGGTGATAATGATTTTATGAGCAATAAGATCATTTTTCATCATTAAAACTTGTTCTGTAATTTAACCAAAGTGGCCATATTTGATCTGTTTAAATCTCGAATTTCAGCGTAAATCTGGAAATAAAAAATAAATAAATAAATAAAAAATTTTAAGTTAAAAAGTAAAATGTAAAGAAAGTTCTCAACAATAAAAAAAGAAAGAAAAAGAAAAATCCCTTTTTGATAGATTAATGTGTGCATTTTCATTACTGGAACTAAATAATTGACGTTTAAAGTAACGAGAAAATTCTCTGAAAATCACTGATTTCAATGTGGCGCCAAATAAAAACCTAAGAAATAAAAAAAAGAATAAAAAACAGTAAAATCATCAGCACAGCTGGCATTTACACACAAGAATCTTCACAATCTCCCAATGAATAAATAAATAAATAAAATGTCATTTAGGTTTAAATAAAATTGAGTGGAGTCTAAATGCAGCGAGTGTAAAACTGGCTGAGTTCCATTTAGCTGCTTCGGTTTGTGTCTGACGGGCTTCACCGCTTAAATAGAACTGATCCTTCGCTAATAAGATCCACAGCTGTGTTTCCCTGCTGTGTCAAGTTAAACCTACCCCTACCCCTAACCCTAACGTTAACCCTAATCCTAACCCTAACGTTAACCCTAACCCTAACCCCTAACCCTAACGTTAACCCTAATCCTAACGTTAACCCTAACCCTAACATTAACCCTAACCATAACCTCTAACCCTAACGTTAACCCTAACCCCTAACCCTAACGTTAACCCTAACCCTAACGTTAACCCTAACCCCTAACCCTAACATTAACCCTAACCATAACCCCTAACCCTAACGTTAACCCTAACCCCTAACCCTAACGTTAACCCTAACCCTACCCCTAACCCTAATCCTATTGTTACCCCTAACGTTAAAATCTTCCATCACAGCTGAGCGTGATCTTTAAGAAATTAGGGCATGCCTTCACTTCCAGTTCACGATAGTTTTATTTGAATAATTCAACGAAACAAGTTTTCAAAGTCTTTGATCTGATGTTGCAGGTTGGTTCACAAACAGCATCAAAGTAAAACAGGTTTTATTTTTGGTGACATCACGAGGAGCGGTGTGTTCTAGAAACATCCGATCTCGCCGGCTGAATGAGCGCCACGCTCATTACAGAGTTTGGTTATGATGATATTTGCTTCTGAATTGCTTTGTGACGAGCTAAAGGTTCATTACTCATCCGGTGTCGTCTCAGCACCAGCGGCTGAGTTAATTTGATTAGCAGTCAACAAAACGAATGAGGCTGCTTGACTGCGAGGTGATGAGATTAGGTGTGAGGCAGTCATTTGTTTTCCTGAAACTACACGAGGACGTGAGTTTGGCTGATCTCAGCTCTGTATTCATCAAAAAACATAACTTTTTCAGCCTCCTGATGTGCTGATGACCAGTGGTCCGGTTGTCATGGTAACACAGAGGAGGAGGTCTGACTCACAGATGTAGTAGTACTCCTGGCCCACGTGGAACTCGTAGCCCAGAGAGAAGGCGCTGTAGCGCTGGAACTTCTCCGAGAACTTGATGGGCGCGTGCGGGGCGTGGGGACGGTTGCACTCCCACCTCTTGAAGCCCAGCTGGGGGTCACAGTTCCTGTAACCGCGGTAACTGACCATGTAGAGGACGTACTGCTCTATGACGCTCATGCCGTGGCTGTCGTTGTAATGAGGGCAGTAGATGTCCAGGTAGTCGTTGACGTTCACCATCATCGTATACCCCTCCTTATGCAAGCTGGACAAACAGAACGAAAACGGATTATTTATCTTAAAGGGACAGTTCACATCGTTTAGAAACAACCAGCTTACCAACACTTTCAATGAACAGAATGACAAGCTAACGGCTAGTTTGAGTTAGCCTGACCCGCGCTTTCCACTGGAGGCCGAAGCGGCGCACGCGTGCACACACACACACACACACACACACACACACACACACACACACACACACACACACACACACACACACACACACACACACACACAGTTGGACAGTTACTCAACAGTTAGTGTCGCTGTCATCACCACAAAGACAACAACCAGACAGAGTGTGCTGTCTTTGAATGCTTCCACAGGAATGCTCACCCTGTGCCAAACTAATCTTTGTTTGACAGTTATCGAGTTATTAATGACACAAAGCAGGTGTGTGTGTGTGTGTGTGTGTGTTGATGGCTGTGAGGACTGCTGTGCGACAGAGGAACCAGAGCTTGCTCCTGAGAAGGGACTCACGGGCCGAGGGCCACGAGTTCCTTCTCCCGGTGTCAGCGCCGCGCCGTCCCCGAACCCCAGCGCTCGTACATCAACCCGACCGCAACGCTGCGCTCGCATCAGCCGTCAACGTCCTCGCAACGCACCCCCTCCCCCTCCCCTCCACACTCATACATCAGCGTCAGCCCTAAAAAAGACTCAACCTGACAGGAAGATAAGGTCTGAGTGTGTGTGAGAGAGAGAGTGTGTGTGTGTGCGTGTGTGTGAGAGAGTGTGTGTGTGTGTGTGTGAGAGAGAGAGTGTGTGTGTGCGTGTGTGTGAGAGAGAGTGTGTGTGTGTGTGTGTGAGAGAAATAGAGTGTGTGTGTGCGTGTGTGTGTGTGAGAGTGTGTGTGTGTGCGTGTGTGTCAGGCAAAGTGAAATAGATCCTTTCCTGACACCCAAAAGCCGTCTTTTTCTCCTCATCACAGACACAAGCCCATATCTGTGTGACACAGACAGGTTGCAGTTGTAAATCATACACACACCAATGATCACACACACACACACACACACACACACACACACACACACACACACACACACACACACACACACACACACACACACACACACACACACACACACACACACACACACACACACACACACACACACACACATACTGACTGTGACAGCTTATCATCACAAGGGGGCAGCAGAGTGTAATCCTCTACCTGCCTCTCTCTCTCTCTCTCTCTCTCTCTCTCTCTCTCTCTCTCCATCTTTGCCGGTTCTAGGTCAAGTCTCCAGGGAGATTATTATTCAATTATTAAATGAAGATCGAACCTCTGCTCCGAGTGTCTTCCCCTCCACATCACTTCTCTCCTCCAACCCTTCCTGAATTTGTTTTCCTCTCACATCCATTCTTCTTATCTCTGTTCTCCGCGAGGATCACCAACGGAAGATTAATTATTAGAAAGTCATCTTCTGCTATCGCCGCCTCTCACTCCTCCTCATTACATCGCTTCCAAACCTGTAGAGGAGCTTCACTTTGAATTGTTTAAATGAAAGAGGACAAATATGTAGAGTTTGGTTCCATGAGGGAGGTTTGAGGAGCGCGCGAGGACGTATACCACTAAACAAACGCCAGTTCTTTATGATGAAGGGATAACGAGGAAGGAGTGGGAGGGCAGCTCGGAGCATATTACGTTATCTGAAAATAAATCACTTTACTAGGATAAATGCTGGATTCAGGACTCCCTCTGCACAGTTTTATTTATTTCAACAGTTTTTGTATGACAAACAAGAATATGACACTCAACAACGCCAGGATTTGATTATTGTTAAAGAGAAATGTCTCAAACACAGAAACTCCCATCATCACAATCCTCAGCAGATCATCAGACATGGACAACTTTAGAGTGAGATTAGGAAACATGCATGAAAAATGACTTCAGGCCATTATTTAATAATAATAATCACACGTAACCCTGGAATAAGCAGAAATACATATTGCATTTCACGATGTGCAGCTAAACTAAAGAAATCAATTAAAATCTAATTATAAAACATCACTGGGGACATCAGCGCTTTTATTTACAAAAAGAAAATAGAAAACTGTAATAAAATATGATGAAACTCTATATAATATCTCTCAGGTTAATACAATGGATGCTACACTTGGATTATCAGGCATTAATGAACAAAAAACTCACAAAACATAATGAATTACTGCATGTGTAATAGAAAATGTGAGTATTGTGATTTTTTTTCTATTCTCTCTCTCTCTCTCTCTCTCTCTCTCTCTCTCTATATATATATATATATATATATATATATATATATATATATATATATATATGTATATATGTGTGTGTATAGATATAAATACACACACACACATATATATGTGTGTGTGTGTGTGTCTTTAATAAAAAGAAAGCTGGTACCAGATGACCTGACCCTGCTGTAAAAGAAAATCATGAATCAAATATTTTTTTTATTTAAAGTAACCAGATTTTTATTCTTAAGGGACATAGAGGCAGGGTAAAAAGCCAGTTTCGTTATATCCTGTGTTTTTCTCAGTTGCGGTGGTTCGATCAGCTGATTCATCTACGCCTGTGTGTTTGTGGGCGGAGCCTATAAAGACAGGTCTTCATTTCATTTTTAACCGCTTTAGGGTTATAAACCTAAACACTTGTCTGGTGTCCACGGTTAATTTTCAGTGTACAACTAATAATATTATTTGTTTTTCTGTCGGTTTATATATTTCCTGCAAAATACAATAAACGTTTGAATTTGAACGATTTTCTCACCATGTACGAATAAAAACTATCCTGAATAATTATAATTCTGTGTCGATCCCAAATTTACAGCAATGGAAATCTGAAAAATTCCAAATAAAGAGCGATAACGAGGAACTGATGTTGCTGCTGATGCCTCTAATTCACCTTTATTTCCTCTTTCATAATCAATACCTGCCTAGCTGAAGCTGATAAAAGCAAAAGTTTTGTGAAGGAGTGAGGCGTCTCATCAAAAACACAACTCAGCATAGCTACGGAGACGTATATGCACGCTGGTGCGATGGAGGGATGGAGGGGAAGATGGAAGATTTACAAGATGAGACAAGGGCTAGTTGGGGTTAAAAGCAGCAGAGTGTGGCCACCAGGGAGCAGGGAGAGATAGCGAGAAGGAGCAACAGCTAAGAGCAAGATCAAAGACGGCCTGGATCAATGTCACTACTGTAAAAATCACATCAGAGGCTGTAAGAGGGAGACTTACACCGAGTGTGTTGCCTATATAAATCAGTCACAGGCAACATAATGCCACACAGTTACCCCCCGCCTGCCCATTATCAGCCCGGCCTGGTGGAGAGGCACGTCAATAAGACACCTTGACAAGAGAGAGAGCGATCGTTCCGTTTTCTACCAAACGCTTGAATCTCTGACTGACTTCAGATGTTCGGCTGTTTGGTGGGAGACTTTGTGTGCGTGTGTGTGTGTGTGTGTGGGGGGGGGGTGTTGCTAAAGCGGGATGACAAACTGAAAACATAAAAGCAAAACAGCATCTAAACAAAATCAAAAGTAAAACAAGAACCCACCACAGATGTGCAATTACATTAACTTTTATGAATGAACGTACACGTATATGTATATATATATATATATATATATATATATATATATACATATAAAGTTATTTTGTTTCCAGATTACCTTTTGAAATCAGTTTTAGCGTATTTTCATAAATACAGAAAACCTTTAATAATAATAATAATCGCTCATATTTGTGCCGACTAAGGTGAGGTAAATTAGTCACTGAGGCACATTTTTCATACGGTTATTAAACTTATAGCAGTTCAGCAGATGTAGAACTGCTCTTTATAGCTTATTAAGAGAATAACCATAGAAGCTTTGAAAAATAGGACAAAAGCCAGACAAAGACTTACAGAAAAGCAGCGTAATCATCTGCAAAAAGGGACACTCGGCTAGTATTAAAACAGTCCGGGAAACAAATAATTAGTGACTTGCTGAGCGTTAGGATGTCTGTGCTTAAATGAAACATCAAATTGCCAAATGTGGAGGAGATCAGGTCAATATTTTAAGTTTATTTCCACATAAATTCCTGTGATTTATCAAATGGAACTTGTGGTTTAATATAACAACAGATAGTTTTTTAAACGTTAAGCTAGCGCTTTAACGTTGATCTCAGTGATTGTTGAGTTAGAAACTTGACCAGTTTCATATCTGACACCACTCTGCAGCCCTCTGCTGACCAAAAACCACATTAGATAGTTTTGTGGAGCGGGTAGGTGCCCTATAGAGGGATCTCTTTACCTGCTTTATGGCTGTTAGCTGTAATGCTAGCAGTTAGCATTTTCAGTTTGCAGATCGTCAATAAAAAGCACAAGAAGAAGAAAAAGAAGAAGTTTGCTTTTTCTGTCGGCATCATCGCGGAGCCTGGAAGTAAAAGTAACAGAGTAATGTCTTTGGAGGCGAAGCAAAGAGCTAAAACCAGAGTGAACATGGGCGCAGCCTACGCTAGCTTGAGGGAGCTAAAGGAGGCTACAAAATCACGGACTGATGGTGACCTGGCTTTGTTGCTACTGGACTTGTAAGTAATAATATTTTTTGTCCAACAGTGTGGATCTTTTTACTTCGTGGTTCATTTTGGTATTAGTTAGCTAATGTTAGCATTAGCTCGTTGTTAGCGCTAGCTACAGCAGGCTGCAGCAGGGTTGTTTACGACAGTTGTAATTCCACTTTCAACCAGCAGGGCGGAGGAGCAGGAAACTGCTCTGTGTTACTTTAATCACATTTATAACAGAATTATTCCGTTTCATGTGTGCTGGAACGCAGCATCTCCTAGATAGTTTCTATCCCATAATATTTTAATTATATAAACATTTATGGAAAAGCATTTCATTTGAAACATTTCTTCCACTCTTTTTACGCTTTAATTCTTCTGAAAACGAGTTAAAAACTGGTTAAAATGATTCCTTCTGAATGAGTTGGATTTACATCCCATATCGTCTGATACGGTCTTTAATCACCACAGAATTACTGCTCAGCTGTTTTAAAATAAAATGTGGAGCACCCTCTGGAGAAAGCCAACTTGAACCACTTGTTATCTCGTTCCTTAGGTCATGATCCAGATCTCGTGGCCACGGGCGAGAGACGGACCCGTGAGTCGAGAGCTTTGCCTTTCAGCTCAGCTCCTTCTTTACCAAGAGGTACGGTCAGGAGCTCCTTGTAGCGCTTAGAGTTTAGATGTTTAGCAATAAATCATGCTTGATTTATATTTAGATCATTTATTCATTTATTCAAGTTTATTGTCTTGTTAGTTTTGAACCTTGGCCTCTAAATGCCTTCAGCTCTCCCCTGCTCCCTTAACTCAAAGTTGTGTTTCAGTCTTCTCTAACAAAATGATGCACATTAAGTTCTGCATTTGTATTTAGTAGATTTCCCTGAAAAATCCACTCTTTTCTTGCAATTTTCAACAAACAGGTTGCAGAAAAGACAGATTTGGAACCCCGACATAGGAAGGATGCTCACAATTAGCCCCCAATAAGCCGGATTCTCCCAGCGGGTGATATTCAGTCCAAACCAGCACAAAGTAAAAAGTTGGAGGATTTATGTGTCTAAATTTTCCAGATTACCATTTCAATGTTCTGAGAAAGTCAACCATCAAAAGCGCCAGACCATGGGTGGTTGATTGGGCTGCTGTGGGCGTTGGAAACAGTTTAGGAGTCGGTAAACTGGGGGAGGAAAGCCATCATAAATGCTGAGATAAAACAAGGTTAAAGAAATCAAAGGAAACACTGCAGATGGGCATGAGGTTGGATTAAAACTTGTCCAGCGGTGTTACAAATGATTGCCAATCAGGATTCAAAAGGCACTCTGTCTCCAGAGGCCAAAAACCTTAATGGCATCTGGGTTTGGTACAGAGGTGCTAACATTGTTGTGAGAGGACTCCAATCAGTCAGCAGAGCGGCGGGTATAATTGAACGGCTCCCCCGCTGAATGGAGACTCCCAGAGACCTGCAGCATCAATGAGGCTCTCATCAAACACAGGCAGGAGTCCTCCTCACTGTATCCTCCCTTCACCCCCACACCTCTCTCTTTTTTGTCTGTGTGTGTGTGTGTGTGTGTGCGTGCGTGCGTGTGTGTGTGTGTGTGTGTGTGCGTGTGTGTGTGTGTGTGTTTACATCTATCTGATGAGGCATTACGCTTGACTAGGTTCTGAAATCTCCCCGTTAAAATCAATGCTTTTCTGGACTGAATTCTTCCAAGGACACACACACACACACACACACACACACACACACACACACACACACACACACACACACACTGGTAATGTCTCTAAAGTTTGACAGTGAACAGAGACTTTTACCCAAAAGCTTCATGCGTGATTCCATCATCAGACCTTTTCTCTGGCTAGACGTGGCGTCTGATCCATCAGCTGATTCATACACAGCAAATTTAAAAGTATTAATTTTGGGCTGTTGGTCCAATTTAACACTAAGAATAGTTAATTACTTGTGTTATGAGTTACTATAATAACTCTAACACCAGTGTTAAACTCCAGAAGAGTTGGTTTTTGACACTAAATCAGAGTTAAAGTAATTTAACTCTTTTAGAGAGCAAAAAGAGTTAAATGAACTCTTACTGGTGTGGACCTGTATAGACACTTTAAAAGTGTTGAAATCAACTCTGACAGTGTTAATGTGAGCATGCTGAATTTGCTGTGTACGGTTCAAACAGGCGTATTTGTGGGCAGCTCAGGGTCATCGCATGTAGTCTGACTACAGCATCGGCAAATCCAACAGAAAGTCAACCAGGATATTATGTTAAATTATTCATTTCAGGTTATATTTTTAAAATGTTTTTTGTGTCGCCAATACTGATGACGATATGTAGATGTCGTAGTCAGCCTAAGGCCGGTATTTAGAGACGATTTTCATGGCCGATATTTAGACTTTTTCCATCTGATCTGCAAGCTAAAATGTCACCATAACAGCAGTGGATGCTCAATGTTTCTGACCCTGAATCAGTTTTTGAAGACTGAATTTAACCAACTGTTAAACACAGCTTAGTATTCAAATCAATCAAATATTTAAACCAAAGTTGATCAAACTAAAAAATTAACTGAACAGGTTAAAAAGAAATGTTCTAGTTGACAAAAATGTTCTAGAGTATTTATAAACAGACGTTTGTCAGGAACGTAAAAATACATTTCAATAGAATTAGGGTTAGGCTGCCTGTGGCTGTGCCTGACGTTAAATCAGCTTCACTAAAAATATATCGGTCGATGTAGACATCAACCCAATATATTGGCCAGCTGATATATCGGTCTATCCCTAATTATTATCATCATTATTTTAATTGGTTTCATTGGAAAGGAGACCTTTAAGGACATCAAGAAAAGGTGAAGCAGGTAGGAATGTGCTCTGATCTGCATCAGGGAATATGTCACATTCAGAGACAATCACTGAACTTTCTTTCTGGAATCCTTAAAGATTTTAATGTGTATTAACTTTAAACTATTTAAGGAAGACGATTGGCTACAAATCTGTCTTAAGATGGGCACCAGCTACTAGAAAACCTTCATCAGTTGACTTCTAATCTTCAGCATTTGCTTACATCTTTGTGAGTGACGAGTGAAGGAAGCCATCTACGTCAAACAGGAAAGACCGACAGTAAACAGAGGAGGAGACCTCAGGTTTCACCTTTCCAGCACCTATAGTGCAGTTTTAAACCTAATTCCAAAACAGTTTCAGTCTGGGTCACACCCTCCTGCATCTAATCCAAACAACCATCCCCACACAATAGGGCTTAATGACATCAATGACTCTTTGGGGGTAGGAAGGAGGGGTATTCATAGGTAGTTTCTGCTCATTAAGCAACAATAGACAGCTACAGGTTATAAGCTTGACCTTCCCATATTCCAGTCAGAATTGACAAAGCTCCTACCCATGATCCTTCTTTATTTTCATAGAAAAACTCAAACATCATGCAAACTGTGTGACAGATTTGTTGCCCGTCTCCTCACCTCTGGGAGGAAATACGAGGAAATGTGTTGCATCACTGCAGGGACAGCACGACCTTGACTTTAAAACGGTTTCACAGAACATAATAAAAACACACCCTCTGATTTATTTTTACTTTTAGACCGGGGTTATCATCAGTGCGCCGTGACATTACAAAACCTCACGTCAGGCTTTATTAGCCCTTTGGAGCCCTGTCAGACCAAAACGCCCTCCCACACCACCGTGCACGTAATGAGCACGTTCTCCTGCACACATGGTTCTTCAATCAATCATACGCGCTCGTTTCCTTTTTATTTTCTTTGTGGGTTTTGTTCCAACGCACACGTCACACTTAGAAAAGGAACAACTGTAGGGAAAACAGATGGCTGAAACGCACGTAGAACAGGAAGACAAAAGAACAAACGGGGCGGAAGAGGAGATGGAACGATGAGAAAAGGATGGAGGAAAGAAAATGATTTAAAAGTATATGTTTTAGAAAAAAAATAAAACTAATTTGTTGTCTTTCAGCTCATGTTTCACCGAGCTGTAACTAGTTTGAGACAAACGTTGATACATCTGACATGATAATCATGCAAATGATCTTTTCACATGTTAGTTATGAAGTGCCTTAAAGCCATACTATACAACGTTTTCACATGTTTAAATTATGTTGTTGAGCCAGTTTGTGCTAAAATGACCCTTTACAGGGTTAATGAAATGTCACTCAGACCCCAACCGCCCTCTGTGTTCAGAATACCACACTTGCAACTCCAGAGTGGCGGTCCGGTCCCTGTTGGACTTAGTAAAGTGGAGCTGACATGCCTGGTGCTGCAGTCTGCTTCCAGCATGTTTTAGATCATGAACACAGCTGATGTGTTTGATTTAGTGATGAAGCGCTCCTGTAGACACTAATGAAGGCTGAGGAGACGTTTCAGCTGTTAGATTAAGGTGTTAAGGTGTTTCACTAACGGACACTAGGGGGTGCTAAAAACAAGAAAAAAACTGCATAATCCCTTTAAATTCGGCTCATTAAAGTGACAGTGTGTAGTTTCCTGGCGATAGGGGGATGTACATACATTTCAGGGTAGTTTTACACCATATCATCGTGACAGTAACAGGTAACATTACGGTAAATGTTACCTGTTGAGCAGAAAGTATGCGACCTCGGCGTGACTCTAGACTTTCAGTTAATTCCATGGAGAGAATGCAACGCTGATGCTAGTTTTCTGGCGGGGTAGGTTCAGGATCTGCTCGGGGTCCTGCGCCTGCCGATGATGTCACACTATGGCAACCCCACTCGGCCAAAATATGTTGCATCCCTTTTCGATTCTGTTCTTTCAAATAGGTTTAGCAAAGAGTTTAGCAGTTTTGTTATTAAATTCATGTTTCTGACCATCTAAATGTTTTTCAATGTGGTAACGTAACTTCCATAAGTCGTACGTCCAGCCAATCATCTAGTGTGACATCATCAGCAGGCGCAGGACCCCGAGCCGACTCACGTAGAAGAAAACATGGTGTCCACCAGAGACTTAGACCTGGACCCTATGTATTTTAGACCCGATTTTTATGGTCATATGTTACAAAACCACCAACATTTTTCAACATTTCGATGGATATTTCCAGAGATTAATGGTAAAAACTACACATTGTCACTTTAAACTTGATTTGTGATCTAAAGTTGTCTGGTTTCTTTTTTTTTATTTTTGACCAATAAAAACTAAAAGGAGAAAGTTTTAAATGCACTTTAGAGACTCGCTACAACAACTTAATCAAAACCTGATCAAACCAGACTGAGACTTTCCAACTTGTAGGAAAAAAAAGTAAAACTTTAGAGCGTTTGCATCGTTTCTGAAACAGGCCTCTCTTGAAAATCATTTATTTCTCAGTGAGATTTAGCCTAGAAACTTCCCTCATGAGTTTCATTTGCAACTTTTACATCTTAAACATTTATTTGTTGCCCATCTCTCTCGTCTTACAACCACAAAACCCTATGAATTATTTCCCATTCTGCCCCATCGAGGCTGCTCCATCCCTCTGCTTCCCTACGTCCTCCTTTGTTTCTGTTCAAAGCCGTTACACGAGCAGCAGCGATCCCCTCAGACACACACTTGGGCGAAGCGAAGGCGAGTGTAAGCTCCTCCATGATTGATAGTGATCCTCTCTGATGGCTGTGTATAGACTCAGCACTCAGCGAGACATTACCCTCTGACCCAGCTATTGATTCCTGCATCCAGTGCCCCAAACAGACAACACTAACCCTGACCCTGCATCTAGCATAAAAACTCCTACCAATAAACACTCACACATCTACAGCGCTGTGATTGATACGCCTCTGGTAAAAACTGATCAATCATAGCAATCACTCTTCAACTTCCTGTCTGAGTCACACGGCACCAGCGTCCGGCTGACGGATGGGTCCGAGCACCAAGGCAGGATGAAGATGCTCCTTACAACAACAACGTTGCTCCGATCTCTCCTGAGCTGTTTAATAAAAGGATCTGGGCTAAGGAACGCTGCGTGCCAGGCAGAGGGACAACGAGACCTAGAGCCATCCATCAAGCAGACCTGGGTCACGTAGAAGTTGCAAATGATCCTTCATCTGCTTGCTCTTGTTTTAACCCACTTGAACTTCAGGATGGGTGGGGTCTGCCAAGTCAAAGATAACAGCGAAGGAACCATTTAAAACTCTGTGAGCTTCTCGTTAACGCCGTGCCCAACCGTGTGTGGCCAACTTCCAACACATTAAAGAAAAATCCCCCTATCGAGCTTTTCTAACAGGCTAAAACAAAAGCTCAGAGGAGAATGCAACCCTTTTCTGACCCACAAACTAAATGACAGAGTAAAGTTAAACAGAGAATATTTCACCATTGTTGCTCCAAAGGAGGCGAAGCCAGAAACAGAGACGAGTGCCAGCTAAGCTCCAGCCTAATGGGCTTTCAAGACAAAACCACAGCTGGCTTTCAACATTAGTCGCCATGACGACCCAAGAAGCCCTAACCGTGGAGCTATTGTAACAAAAAAAAGAAAACGGGGGGACTTCAGGGGGCTTTGTGCTACAAAAACATCACCTCTTTACCAAACATCTTTCCTCTTTTTCTCTAATGGCCAATTAAGAGCCACTTATTACCATTCTGCATTATCACAAATCATCTGTTATTACCGGGCCGAGCAGCGAGCCGCGGTGATGCATGGTGGAGTTTTTTTGGTTACATCTTGTTCCAAAATGACCAAAGATTAGAAACAGGAAGCAGAGGAAGGGGTGCACTGCTAAATCTGATTCAGCCACCAACCGTATAAATCCACGGCTTCTCCTGCTCTCGGGGGGGAAATATGGCATTTAAACACGGCCAGGAGTGAAAACTGTCTTCTTCAAACTACCTTATCTGCAGAATTCTCAGTGTTAAATGAACCTGGACATGGCTGTGTCGTCCTTGCCATGCAACCAAACTACACCACATACATCAGCAGCCTGTATTGAGCATGAGTGCACCCCATCCCAGGTCACATGATGGAGTTGGAAGATCACGCCATGCTGGTGCGCTAATGTGATGAGGTTGTAATCTAGGCATGAAGCCAGCGTGAAAAACCAACTGTCTCCACTACAACCACGCTCCTGGTATATCATAATGACCCACTGCAACCAAGGTTTTCATCATCAACACGTCTTATCACACCACATCTAAAAAGGACTTAAGAACCCCACCAAGAGCCGTAATTTATGAAAATTGTATACATACATGTGTACACACACATAAATATATAAGTACATACATACTTGTGCCTGTACACACATCTATAGATGCATATGCACACCTACACCTACATCTGTGTACCTACAGATACAAATATGACCTCATGTCACCTAACATATCACAGCTTTTATTTACCTGTATGACAACATTGTTGTGGTTTGACCTGCTGGACATCTCCACTTCCATCCAATAATCTTGCTGTCAGGGAGATTGCCTCAAATTTGGCCATGAGATCAAGCTCTAGCTTCAGATCAAATAAGGTTTTGTCCACGTTATCAGCCCTCCACCCAGCTGGCAGGAGGTGGGTGGCAGTTTGTAGCTGAACACCTGGTCATATCAGTAACTTTACAATAAGGGTCCCTTTATTAACATTACTTAGTGCATTATTAAGCATTAATAAACTATTAAATAAAAATAACAACTGCTTAACCATATTATGTTATGCATTACTAAGACCCCCCCCCCCCCCCTTTGTCCCAACCTTAAGGACACTTAATAGTTAATAATGGTAACGTTAATAAAGGGACCCTTTGTTTATTTTTGCTTAATAACACATGAAGTAACATTAACAAAGGGATCCTTTGTTTATTATTGCTTAATAAAACATGAAGTAACATTAACAAAGGGATCATTTGTTTACTAATGCTTAATAAAACATGAAGTAACATTAATAAAGGGATCCTTTGTTTATTATTGCTTAATAACACATGAAGTAACATTAATAAAGGGATCATTTGTTTACTAATGCTTAATAACACATGAAGTAACATTATTGATGGGATCATTTATTTATTAATGCTTAATAACACATTAAGTCACATTAATAAAGGGATCAATTGTTTATTAATGCTTATTAATGCTTAATAATGCACTAAGTAACATTAATAAAGGGATAATTTGGTTATTATTGCTTAATAACACATGAAGTAACATTAACAAAGGGATCATTTGTTTACTAATGCTTAATAACACATGAAGTAACATTAATAAAGGGATCATTTGTTTACTAATGCTTAATAACACATGAAGTAACATTATTGATGGGATCATTTATTTACTAATGCTTAATAACATATTAAGTCACATTAATAAAGGGATCAATTGTTTATTAATGCTTATTAATGCTTAATAATGCACTAAGTAACATTAATAAAGGGATCATTTGGTTATTAATGCTTAATAACACATTAAGTAACGTTAATAAAGGGATCATTTGGTTATTAATGCTTAATAACACATTAAGTAACGTTAATAAAGGGACCCTTATTGTAAAGTGTTACCCAAAAATCTAAGGTGTGGCTCAGCAGGTGTTACCACTATGAGCATTATTGCTCCCCATCCCAGGTCATCGTTTTGCACTTGGATTTTTTTTTATTTTGAATCGAACATTTTATTTCGAACATGTAAAAAGAAAATTAAAGAACAAACACATAATAATCAAAATATGCAAATCAAAACAAATACATAAAAATAACAAATCATAACTTTGAATTAATCAATTTACAAATCCAAAAAGGAGTGGGATGAACTAAAAACGTATAGTGACCCACCCCTTTCTATTAATTCAATATAATTAGGTAATTTGGTTTCCAATCAATAATATAATTAATATTAATTTCAACATTACACTTCATATCTCAACCACCAAGAATGCTCCACAGTACCAGCTAACCTATAACATAATAAAAATAGTAATAATAATAATAATAATAATAATAACTAGTCTTTTAGTATTTAAACGTGTCCAGGTCTTCCTGTCGGACAGATGATGACGTTGAGCTCTAACATTTCCATTAATGGACGACGACGTGGGAGATTAATTAAATGTATTCATATAAACTCAGACACAAGTGCCTGAAATTAAAGTATGCAGACCGAGACGCACGGCAAATCTAAACAATAAGAGCTCAATTACTCGTTTAGGAGAAACTGAATCAATGGAGTGAAACGATGAAAGAGAGAAAACAATCCTCCACAATAAGGAGCGATAACGATCAGGCGTCCTTGATTTTGAGTTTCCTATTTCTACTCTTAATCAGAAGATCATAAAAGACAAAGAGAGACAGCTGATGTCTCAAAGTTGACACCAAAGTGTTCAGGACAAGGTATGGTGCACATTTTAGGACATCCTCAGGGATCAGACATCAGACCATTAAGAAAGAAAAGGATCAGGTTTCATTCAAAAACCCATCAGACGTCTGACTAAACAGCATCAGACAAAAAGGTCTCGGAAAAGTCTGTCAGACTAAAAAGTCTCAGGAAAAATTGTATGTATGTATTTTTGTCTGACAGACTTATTCTTGAGACTGTTTTATCTGAAGCTATTTAGTCAGACGTCTGAATGAAACCTGATGTTTTTCTCTGTAATTTGAAGTCTGACACCTGAGGATGTCCTTAAATGTACGGCGTAACAAAGTGATAACAGATAGAAAAAGGCTTTTTGGCTAATGAATGAGAGAAAAAGTCTGATCAAACGTTGGTGCAACCATAAAGATGAAACAGAAAGTTTGAGTTGGTGTGGATTATGAAATAACTCAACTGTCTGAAGGCATGGGTGGAAGGAAGAACTGTGATTCATCTTAACCCATCCAGAGCTCAAACGTTTACATTTTTATTCACTTCTCCTAAAACTCAAAGACACCAACCCTAACCTGTTAAATTCATATAGACTATGCTATATACCAGTGGTTCCCAAATTGAGGTCCGGGACTCCCAAGGGGGGTCCCCACAATTTTGTCTGTGCTGAGGTTGTGAGGTTCACAAGTTTTTGTTTGTAAAAACTATATTTATAAAATCCCAATAACACACCCTACAGTATAATCAGAACTCCATATAAAATTAATAACTTTGTATGTCTGTAGAAAGTTAGCAAATTATCACATTTAATGTGTTTATGCGTGTAGGAGTTGGGGTGGGGGGGTTCTCAAGGAAAAAAAAGGGAACCATTGCTATATACCACAAGCCACTGCTACAAGGCGAATGAATGAGTACTAATCATCACAAAAGATATCAAAAGGTAGTCTTTTGTGGAGTTCCTCAGGGTTCTGTTCTCGGGCCAACCGTGTTTTAATTATAAGTCCTTTAGATCAGTAATGTTTACCATCATCTATGTGCTGATGATATCCAGCTGTACAGCTTGTTTAAACCCCCTGAAGTCAGCTGTTAAGCACTAATTATCTACAATTAAACTGAAACTTTAATTATTGCACCAGAAAGTATAATTTGTACTATTAAACAGAAGGATTCTCATTTTCGTGTATTTTTTGATGAAGCGTTGTCGCTGGGTCATTCAAAACAACCAGGATTGTGAAATGTGCCTTTATTTTATGTTGTTTCACTCATTGAGTGCTTTCAGAAACAGAAATTTGTATTCTAAAAAGTTTTTATTCAAACTCTGGCTTCTATTATTGTACATATTTCCCCACTGTGGGATCAATAAAGTCTATTCTATTCTATTGATGTTTTTCTGTTTTATGAATTGGATTTTCTGTGAAACACAATATGACTTTTGACTGTGAAAAAAGCCATATGAACAAAATTTGATTTTACTTACTTAAAACAAAAAACAACGTTTGAATCACAATCAGAAGAGTTTTATTGCCATATGTGTGAGAAATCACAACAATAGGAAATTGCTGCGGTACTTGGTGAAAAAAGAAAGATAAAAAATAAGAATAAGCAAATATAGGACGTAATAATATACTCATGATAAAATAATTAATATAAAAAGTGGCAATAATTAGAGAAGCAGCTACTATATACACAGTGTAGGTGATCATGCATCAGGAGCTCAAGACGTTTCTGAGAATCGGTACTCGAGAGTCTCCTCAAGATGTCTACATATGTTCATGGAGCAGAAATGTGAGCCTCAGTGAGCATGTTTGGGACTGAGCTTGTTGAACGCAAGCTAAATTTGGCCTAAAAGTAAAAGTTGCATTTAGCCAGGATTGGCAAATTCAAATAAGACAGAACTCCGGTCTCCCAGCTCTGTTACAACATAATACACAAGTTTGCTTTCCTAGTTTATAACATAAACACCTTGAGGATCAACAAGCGAGCTGTTGATGTGGAATTGAAGTCTTGGCCATTCAAGACGTTGATCCTCAACATGATAATCACAACACTAGACAGCCGAGTGGCCTGATCTGCAATAATTAGATCACACTTGACCGATTTGTACGAAAGCATCAGAACTAAATCAAGACTAATGAGCCTGAAGTTTCGGTGAGCTGTTATTAGTGTTGGGCGGAGCTGATGTGTGGGTTTATTTCTGCAGCTCAAGCACCGACTCAATCGCTCTTCACAGCAAAAACACAAACCTCTTAAAGCAAAGTAGGGATGACAATGACGATGCACCGAGGTGGACTTAGGGGGAAACCCAAACTGAGCGTCTGGATCTGTTTGCATGAGAAAGGCTGTTTGTGTCAGCGATGATGATGACGATGTGATCGACTCTCTCCACTGAACACGAGCAGACGCTGTCAGACTTGACAGTCCATCAGTAAAACATCCCTCTCTCTCTTGTCCCACCCAGCCGCCCTGCAGCCCTCCCCCACCATCACTCCTCTCTTATGTCTCTCCATCCTTATCAGCATCCTTCCATCCGTCTTACGTTCAATTTTTCATTTCAGGTCCAATCTTGTTGACGGTCACGTCTTCCTCTACCAGCTGTTAATCTGCCGTCCGTCCGCCTCCGCCTCTCTCCCATGAAGACAATGTGTTTATTAGTGGTGACCTGTCAATCATCATGTGACAGAAAATTGTGGATTTATGTGCTGGAAAGGTCGTTTTTAATGCACTCAAATATCACAAAGTACTTATGCTGCAGTGTCAGAGATCTAAAATGTTTGATTGACTTGAATAAAACGAATCAGCTAGATAAATAAATACAGTTTGTTAACTCATTTTTTCTTGTTTCATGTAAATCTGATACATAAAAACCTATTTGATGACTTAAACTTCCACAGAATGAAGTACTTCCATTTATTTAAGAGGTGGAGGTGCATCCTGAGGAGAAGAGGAATGAAAGTCGGTAAAGAAGTAGAAGCATTAAAGGTGGACGAGCTTAAGGTACCTAGAGTCAATCATCCAAAGCAACAGGCAGGTGAAGAAGAGAGCGCAGGTAGGGTGGAGCGGATGGAGACGAGTGTCACGGGTGATCTGTGACAGAAAGATGGCTGCAGGAGAAGCATCATAAGATGGATTTTCCTATCTACACGTTTTTCACACGTTACGTTAAAGGAGAGACTCTGTTTGGTTGTTGAGGCTCCAGCAGCCTCCTGCTGTAGCTTCTGGATGTGGGTGAGGTAGTGGAGGGGATGGGCTGGCAAGGGCGGAGACAGAAGGGTGAGCTGAGGAAAAGAGGTGTGCTGGAGACTAAAAGCATCGACCAGATTTAAAACGACCACGAGTGTTAGCAGCTAGCATTAGCATCATTCTTTCACATGAAAACTAGGGCTGCTGAAAGTCTGTTGCTTGCTGACTCTTAATCTGCTTCCCTTCAACTCTTTAAAGCTCACCTAAAACTAGAAAAGGTAAAGATCAAACCTTTGAGTTTTATCGGCCATGAAAAACTTTTTTCTTTCTTTCTGGGTTTTTCTAACTGTTTTATAACATATTTTAGACTTTTTCTACTTTTATATAAAAGTTTCTAGTTTAAGCTGCAAATCAAGATTTAAGAAAAAGTGATCAAATATGGCAACTTGCTTCATAAAAGGGTTAATGTGAGTTGAGGTTTTGCTGGTTTATTTGTAATTACACAGCTAATTTATCTAAAGATCAGACTACACGTGCTCCAGGTACAAAACCTTCAGGTAAATGGAGGTGTTTCTACGAGAACCAGACTTTATTCCTCTTTTAAAATGCGCCTGACACCAACGACCCACATTAGTGTTTATAGTTATCGAGGTATTTTCCAGAAACGCTCCATCATTAACTTGATCTCAGCTTTTATTCAAAGGAGACGAAGCAGTGGGAGGTGTATACGAGGTCTCATAAAGTCTGCCCACGTCCCAGTGCAACATCGTGGCCATATAAGCAATGCCTGCTCTGCTCAGCGTTGCTGCTGGAATATGAAATATGCATGGACCATAAAGAGCATATGGACCATCCGTCTCAATATCCGCTACGGCAAACCATCAAAAAGATCATTAAACCCAACACACACGTGTGTGCTCACGCGCACACCGGCACACACACAGCGGCACATAAACATGCACTCCCACGTCGTGCATAATGGTTTATCAGTTTTAGTGCCAACTTTCTGCTGACGGTGTGTGTGCAGTAAAAAGTACAAACACACACACACACACATTTAGGAAAAAGACAGGATGTGACTTTGGTTTAAGTCAATTCTGTTGTTCTGGTAAGACGTTAGAAACATCTGTCACAATAAAACAAAATAGTCTGATAAACTCTTTGTTTCTCCATTTGTCGCCCCTCTAAACCGTCACGTTTTTTATCGTCTTCACCACTTCTCTGTCAGGCTCCGTCAGCATCAGGCTGCCTGCTCGCCCATCGCAGGGAATTCAGATTTACCGTGAGAAAAGGAGAGGCAGGTAGAAATCTTCATTGAATAAAGTAGGGAGGTCCGATATTATCGGCTGATATTGGCCTTAAAATGGAATATCAGAAAACGTCGTTAACGGTTTTTACTCCTTTAGTGACCCAACTTTTACATACCATACACATATTATACATCAAACTCTCCGACTTCATTTCCTCTCTCTCAAAATGTCAAAATATGACAGATCCAAGGTTTAGTTTTTGAAATATTTTAGCTTTATTTGGCACAACTTGTGAATAATTAGGAATTTGCCCTGTATAGAGGACCTGCTGTCCTTAGAGAGCGTAGCTGTGTTTAGCTAGCAGCTAGCAAACAACTAAAACAAGCACAAGAATCCTCACCCAAGGCTTACTGTCCTTAAATGCAGATCTTTATAAATGTTTTATCACCGTAACTACAACATACAGACAAAGAAAAAATACAGTACTGACTAATGCACACATCTTAGCGTCACGCTTAGCAATTAGCCTAGCTTAGCATATGTACGCTCACACTGCTTACATTTGATCAACTAAGTAACTTTAACAACAGTGTTGCCAACTGCCTTCGACAGAAAGTAGCTGAGGTTCACCCAGAAAGTCACCCAGATGTCGCCAGATGACGTCATACGCTAATTTGCATATTGATGACGTCATCACGTCACATTGGCGTTAATTTCCCCCTCAACATCTAAAATTTATATATATATATATATTTATTTATATATATATATATAGGTATATACAGCTATAATGTATTCACACGTTTGACTCTAATGAACTCATCTGCAGAGGTTTTTTTTAAAACCATAGCACTTTTCCTTTTTTAGGGTCTGAAGTACTTTGTTTCTCAGAAATTTTGGTTTCTGATCTTTAAGATTTTTAAAACATGTTAGTAGTTAGTTAGGATTAAAAGGGAGGAAAATAAAAATTATTGTATTAGTTTAAATGATTAACTAGTATGATCCAAATGGCCCAGTGTGCTTTGATGTGTAAAATAAATTATAAAAGTATAAATAAAGTGATATTAAGGCAGATTTGGTGTGGTGATCCGGACATGGCTCAGACCTCCTGCTCTCCTCAGTCTCACAGACTCTCTGCACGTTTGTTCATTTACCAGCGTTTTCTTCAACAGCGGCTTTTTCCCCTCATAGTTTCTCCACTTGTCCGTTATGTTTTCTCTCCATCTAGATCGTGATAATAACTGCGCACACAGGTGCACCGAGCAAAAGGGAGCGGGTGTCTTATGTTAAAATACCATCCCCGTGTCACTGAGGGAAACTCCGATGAGCCACAGAGCTGCCGCTGACTTTATTCGCCAAATGCAGGCAGTGCCTGACGGCTGCTGCAGACCCAGAGACAGCGGATTCATGCCTGCTTCGCCTCTAAACAGCAGAAGCTTGAATCTGCAGCAGCAGGCGTAAATCAGCGGTCTCCAGCTCTGCAGCTGCACATTTCTCGGCGGTCCGGCCGAGAAAAGTTTATGATTGGTCAGTCGATGTAACGCGATCATCCTCGTGCCACGGCTCGTGCACATGCGCAGATCATTCTGTTTCCTGACTCATGGAAGAATGGTCCGGAGCGCAAACAGTTTTTCTTGCTAATCTGCAGGGAATATCTACGAGAAAGTTCTACAGGAAGTAGCAAAGGTCCTCAGAAAAACCGCTAGGTTTGTCGCTAGGCGCTGTTTGGAATAAAAAGTCGTTGAGGGGGTCGAAAAGTCGTTAGAAACAGCGACGAAGTCGCCGAGTTGGCAACACTGTTTAACAAACGCCCAAACATTCCCTAAACACATTGATAGTTACAAAGACAAACGTTCTCCAAGACACGAACAAAATCAGCGTGTTCATGCTCCGTTAATTCTTTCTTTTCTAAAAGTAAAGACACCAGGAGCGGAGGAAACGGAGACTACGTCAGTGATAGGTCTGAGTTGATCCGTTTTCAAAACCTAAAACATTTTAACCTTTTTATCATGAATTCACTTGAACTATTTATTAACCTATTAATCAAACTTTTTCCCATCATGAACTTCAAGGGACACTAGTCAGTTTTGGCTTGTTTTTAGCACCCCCTAGTGTTCATTTAGCGAAAGCGAAAGTGAAACTTCTCTCCTGGCTGTGCGTTGGTCTTTTTAACACCTTAATCTAACAGCTGAAACGTCTCCTCAGCCTTCATTAGTGTCTACAGGAGCGGTTCATCACTAAATCAAACACATCAGCTGTGTTCATGATCTAAAACATGCAGGAAACATGCTGGAAGCAGACTGCAGCACCAGGTAGGTCAAGCTGTATTTTTCTAAGTCCCAGAAGACCAGACCGGCAACTATGAAGTTGCAAGTGGAATATTCTGGCCACAGGGGGCGACAGGGGCTGGGTGGCCTTTCATTCACGCTGTAAAGGGTCAATTTAGCACATACTGGCTCAAGAACATGATTTAAACATATTAAAAAGTTGCAACGTGTCCCTTTAATGATCTTTGGCCCAAAGGCGTCTCAGAGCGTTAGTCAGGATTATCTCAGGGAGAATGTCATTCAGCTGCTGCTGGAGACAAATTAAACACGACACTTTTTTCTATTACTAACTTAAATTGAAGTAGTAGCAATTTTGCACAAATAATGTTTAAAGCTTAAGCATTCATGATAGGAGATATGATGTTAGCAACCTAAGTGATTTATTATTTTCTTTAATCGGGGGGACCCCGCATATATCGGTATCGATAATTAAGAGTTAGAGGGTTAGGGTTAGAGTTAGCCAATATTGTCCTAGAATAAAGAGAAAAGTTTAATCAGATGCTGATGTATCATAAGAACAAAAGAAAGAGGGATGATAGAATGAAAAAATGGAAGAAAAGTGATAAACGAAGAGGAAAATGTTGGCGAGAAGAAAGGAAAGTGACCCAGCAGGAGAGAAAACTCCCATTCAGATTTCAGACACGACAACAGGAAACTTCCTCCAGGTAAGCATCTGAATCTATCCATCTGTCCACTTTCATCCTCTCTCTCTTTTCTCTCACATCTCTCTAATCTCCGTCTACAGTACGTGTCAGCGAGGAGCCTGACACTAAGTCAGCGTCATATTCTATCATCCAAGCAGACAGAGATGGAGGCGCACGCAAACAGGACAGCTGCTTCGTTTTGATCTCATCTCCTTGCTCTTTCAGCCGTTTCTTCCCTCCGTCTCACTTTACCTGAACGTTGTCAGCTCAGGTGCAGCCACCATCAATCTGCTAATGGCCACTGCACTCCTGTTACTTTTCCACGTGGCGACTTTAAAAGGCCATTCTGTTTTATGTGTAAGGACGAGGCCAGGCTAAGAGCTGGACGTGTGGAAGAGCTTTGTAAGAGTCGTCAACCAGGCTCTCTAACGTCCACTTATGCCCTAAAGCCTCTGTGTACAGAAACATTCCTGGTTACAACATAAACATATAAGTTTTAATCTTTAATAACATGTCAAATGGTTAGAATTACAAATAACTGACCATTCACACCGTATTCTGTGATCGTTTTAAATCTACGAAAAGCTTTTGATTGTCCGTCAAACGTTGAATTAAAGATTATTCCAGAGGGACCAGGTCTGTTGTGTGACTTAAGGTTGGGCAATATGTGAAAGTTTTCCATTAAATAGTAACTTAGTAAAAATATGACATATTTTTATTCATGGAAAAACAAAGATTATAATAATATTTAATTATGATTATTAAGAAGACGTTGTGATATGAATAATCATGACTGCAATTTTTATAGTTTCATCCCTAAATCCAACACCCACCATACGATTTACTTATTTAATATATTTAAGATGAATTTACTGTAAAAACACAGAATGTGTCTTTTCATGCATCAGTGTGAATTATGACACCACCCTCTAAAAGCCTCGATCCCTGTTGGAGGTGCGTTACCCAACCCCACATTTAAGTGCTCAACTATTTTAAAAGACACTGCATATAGCACAAAGGGAAGTGAAACATTACACTCTGAAGAGTTACGGATATTTCTGTTAATTTGTTTTGCACGTGTCACTTCTACATGATTTCATGGGGAACCTGAACTGGCTTTGCGTCCTGCAAATGCATTTTGGACACAGAGGAAGACATTTTCAGCACGTCAAAGCTTTATTGTCCTAAAAGCAGTAACGTGTTTCCACGTACAGTGAAATCGTTACTTTGCGCCCACATGATGCCAAAAGTGTAAAAATAGATATGATACAATAAAAAGGATCATGCAAAATGCAATAAAATGATCAACAATATAAACTGTGCGTTAAACTGTTTCAACAATAAAAAAGGTAAAAAATAATGCTCTGACCATAATTTACCAATGCGTTCTGCATCATTTCTGGTTGGAATGAATTACTTTGCACATCTAGTTTTCAAACTCAAATTTAAACATTTAAACACATTTTACGGAAACTCTTCCTGTATGTCTTTAAAGAACTGCCAGGAGGAAATGTATCTGATTCTGAAAATCCTGTGCAAGTGACGAGTTACTCAGAACAAAAAAATTAAGAAATCTGCTGCCCAAACAAAAAAAAAGAGGTCAGGCATGTCAGGAAAAGTCTGAGGGCCATTTACTCACACATGCTGATAATTAATGCTAATGTATAGTGAGCTCTGTTTGATAGTGTTTGCAAATGTTGGTGTAGAGTTTCAATCACAGAAAGACGTGGCAGATGTAGCAGTAAAGAGTCAATAAAGGCAACTTAAAAAAAAAAACTCGTCTTTTGACCATCTGACAAAATCGGCCCAAGCAGCAGATCGTTTCTTACAGTTTAGATTTTAAAAGTGCATTTCTGCCTTTTTTTGGTTAAAAGCAAAAAACACATTCTGATTTCATTACTTTCTGTATAACAATTAGGTAAATGTTATGGGATATCTTCACTGGATCCATTGGCCAGATGTTGAATGATTAGCCCTTGTATAGTCCATCCCAGCCAGCATGCATAGGTCAGAATCAGAAGCAGAAGGGTTTTATTGCCAGATGTGTGAGAAATCACAACATTAGGAAATTTCTGCGGTACTTGGTGCAAAAAGAAAGATAAAAAATAAGAGATAAGCAAATATAAGAAGTAATAATATACTCATGATAAAATAATTATTATAAAAGGTGGCAATAATTAGAGAAGCAGCTACTATATACACAGTGCAGGTACTAATCAGAGTGGATCAGCTTCAGGTACAAACACAACACCGGGTCATGTGAGTGGGACCAAGCGACTGGAGTGGGCGGTACTAGGATTGACATTCATGAGTCCAACAGCAGAGGGGAAGAAACTGTTCTTGTGGCGAGAGGTTCTGGTCCGAATGGATCTGAACCTCCTGCCAGATGGGAGCGGGCTTTGAGCCGACCTGCATGCCTCAATGTCCTGGAGGTGTACAGGTCCTGTATGGAGGGGAGTTTGCAGCCAATGACCTTCTCAGCAGAGCGTACAACACGCTGCAGCCTCTTCTTGTCCCTGGTGGTGGCTCCAGCGCACCACACGGTGATTGAGGAGGTGAGGGTGGACTCACTCAGGTGGGCCCCATATGGATATATATGGGCAAACAGTATTGGGGGCTAACCGGGTTCGTCCACAGTTTCCATTGTGGCCCCACATAGATTTTAATGGCCCCTACATGGGTTTTCATAGGGACCCAGATGGTTTGACTCATACATGGGCTTGTTAAAATATATGTGGGCAACCATAGACAAACCCTTTTGGCACCCATATGGTTTGCCCAGATACATCCATATGGGACCCACTATGCATGCTGGCTGGGATGGTGTTGGTAGTATGGTATTGGATCCCTGACATTCCTTTTCACACAAAAAAACCCTCTGCATGAAGAAGCCTGGAATCCCAAAATACTTCCTCCCACTTCCAAAACTGCATTTCTCAATTTCCCATCAGGGGATACTCTACACCTCCAGTGTACTGAACATTGTCAAAATGTAAATGCAGCAATAGTTGGGGACTGTCATTGGTGCACTGCTGCCTTCTGGTTGGAGATTTAAAAATATCTCCTTTGAAAGCGGCGTGCTTTACCTGCTCGCCTCGGCTGCTGGGGAGCTCTTTTGATAAACCGACTCCCTGTCTTGTTAGCAGCCCTTTGATTCAGCCAATTTCAGGAATATGAAAAGACGCCGTTATGTCTTAGGAGACCATTGAGCATTTATGGATGGAACCGCGTATCTGGTTAAGTGTTGTGTGTGTGCAAATCCACCGGTGTAAGAACACAAACAAACAAAGCTCCCATCACAAGAAAATACATTTAAACACCACCAGAGGAAAGAATCACCTCTGTTTGCTGGTTGACATTTGTGTCCCCTCTGGCAAGGACTTCCTCTCTCTCTTACTGTCCTCCCTCTCCTTCAAATACTTTCTTTTCTAGTTTTTCTGACTCCGTTTGACATCACCTGTTCCTCTCATCTCACACACCTCTGTCTGCTGCTGCCAGTCTAGCCACTGTAGTGTAAAGTTGTAATCTCTCCCCTCCTTTCTCTTCTTTGGTTTACTTCCCTCTCTATCTTGGTAATTATCTCTCCACCTCATCCCCTTGTCGCATCCTCTGTCACCCATCTCTCTGCCTCTATGTAAAATATCTCCATCTGCTTTCACTTTCATAATCCATTTCTCATTCCACACCTTCCCTTATCTCACTGAGCTGACCCCTTCATCTTTCTCCACCTCCCTTCCATCCTTCCATCTCCCTCATCTGCACCCTCCTTGCCTCCATCTTTCCGTCCCTCCTCCCAGCCGCGTGCTGATTGAAATTCAAACCTGAGCTCTGCTGGCTGCTCGTGCGGTCAGCGATTTGCTTACCGCACGTTCCCGTCCGGGGCTGTAGAAGCCGAACGCAGTCTGGTGTTAGGAGTTAAGGGAGAAGATAAGGTGACATCAGAGGCAACGACCACCAACATTAGGTTGCTGTGATGCTTATCATTACCGTTGACTAGTTGGAACTCACTTTTCTGTCTGAACACTGAATTAAGTCTTTTCTCCAAATTTAGTGAAAACGTCTCACATTTCCCGCTTTAATCTCCCTGACTGTGTTGCTGCTTTAACCTTTCTTCCTCTTAGAGCTGCTTGATTAGGACATAAAAATCATTAACATGATTATTTTGGAATCACAACCGATTAACATGATTACTCATCTTGCTGAATAACCCACACATAATAGACCCGTTTCCACTTCTGGAACAAGGAGGTATTTTTGCCAGACCTTCCTGGTATGAGGGTCTTCATTTCCCCGGGCGAGCCCAAAAGAACCTCTATCTATCAGGAACCAACGGAGTATCTGAACTGGGGAACTGGTAGAGTTGCTGGGCGGGACTTATGGTTAACTCATGCTGATTGGTTGTAACTCAGTAGGAAATATTGGCATCGCCAAACAGCATTTGTAAAATTGCAGGAGTTGCTGGTGAAGCGGAATGGAAGGAGAAGAAAGTAACTAGCGGTGATGTTGCCAGCAGTCAGTGTGCATCTTACGCCGGCTGCACACTGGAAGCATTGGCAGCGCGGAATGATTTACTCACGACAATCGCGGCACTCCAGTGCACATTTGGAGAGGCAGCCGCAAAGCGGCTTCTCCGCCGCGCTCCTTGCTCGACTCGCGAGATCACAAAATCCCTCGAGACTTCAAAGGTCACGGTTTGTTTACGCCATCCGCCATTAAACCCAAAAGAAGGAACTCACGTGCAGTGTTGGGTAAGTTACTTTAAATTAGTAACTTAGTTACAATAATAGTTACTTCTTTCAAAAGTAACTTAGTTACTTTAAGTTACTCGTTACTTTCAAAGTAATTAGTTACTAGGGAAAGTAACTTGGTTTTTACTCAGATTTCTCTTATTAATGTGTTGCTTCCCTAACCGAATAGCCAGCAAGGCTGCCAGTCTTCTGGCTTGCTTACATGTTAGCCCTATCCTGCTACAAGTGCACTGGACCACCTAATGACGAACATAAATTGGCATTGTAGTAGTGCAGTGGTTCTCAATTAGTGGGGCGCGCCCCCCTTGGGGGGCGCGGAGGAGGAGCAGGGGGGGCGCGGCGCACCGCACCTGACCCCCCCCAACCCCTCCCCCCACCCCGCTCGGAGCTTACCCAACGGAGAGTAAACAGATTCCACAATACATGCACGAACTGATTTGTGAACACAGAAAAAGTCCAAAGATGGATTTTATTTAATGGAGCAGTGCAAATGTTCCATGGAAGAGAAATTTAGATTTTTCTTACTTTTTGGTTCATTTATATTTTTTGTTTGGTAGAGTGACGTATGAACAGCCCTATTGAACATGGTCATGTTAAAAAGATGCCTCATCTTTGTTTCCCTGAGCTGCCCTGCACCACTGTTTGATTTTATTTAAATAAAATGTTTTTTTTAACATAACTTCCTTTCTTTCTTATATGAGAAATGGAAAGAATCGTTTGTTTGCAGCCAGAGGCAGCATGATCTATTTTCACTTATTTTTAAAATAATAATAAATATTCAATAAAACCGTTAAATATCCATTCTTTTTTCATTAATATTTATCCCACACAAGCTGACCAGAGTTCCCCAGTAACATATAAACAACACAATTAAACGATTTCACTTAAATTAACATTCCACCTGCTGCCGCCCGAACGCACATTGTGCTCCGTGTGAACTGGTCACCTGCCTGTGCGCAAATGTCATGTGAGGAGCGCTGAAGAGAAGCGCTGACAGAGGGATTCAGAGGTCTGTCTGGACATCCTGTCAAGTTCTGGAATTAAAATACAAGAACTTTCTGTCTTTTATTTGTGTCTGACGCTCCGCTGCTGCGCTCCATCACCCGTGCTTCTGCGACTTTACCTCACTGGCGCAGCAGCGAGCGCAGCGCACACTCTATGTTTCACAGATCTCTTTGATCTGCTTAAATCGTGAAAAATGAAGCCATGCAGCCGTTTTTCTGGAGGATTGAGAGGAGATGCAGCTAATGCATAAAAAAATAAAACAAAGTGCTTGAAAAGGAAAATGCAGGTAGATTTATCCCACTACACATTTGTAATTTTATAAAGCACTAATTTATAAGCATGTAATATTTATTTATTTGATACAATTCAAATCACCTTCAAAAATCAGTCCCACACCCAGGGCCGTTTCTATGCGTTTTGGGGGCCAATTCAAAGTAGCCCCCCCCCCCCCCCCCCCCCCCCCCCCCCGCGCTCGCACATTACCCCGCGGGGCGGGGTGGGGGGCGCGTAAAAATCTATGTACCCTAGTGGGGGCTTCACCAAAAGTAATTGAGAACCACTGTAGTAGTGTGAGTGCAAGTGAATGATGAAAATAATGAAACTAAATTAGAAATGACAATGTCTGTTTTATGTATCACTTTTTTATCTGTCTGTTTTAATCTATTTCTATAGTTTCAGCTCTCTAAAAACGCAAACACATCATTTTGGAGTTGATGACAACATACCTGGCAATCAGCCTGTGTAGCTCTGGCTGGGTGATAGACTGTGCAGCAGGCTTTGTGAAATCAAGCTTACATTGTTTTGCTGGAGTAGCGTCAGTGGCGCTAGTGTCACCAACGTTATCTTTGGGGTCTTTTTCAACTAGCTTGGTAGTTGCGTGCTGTTTCTGAAGATGTTTCATCAGATTAGAATTGCTGGTCTTTGATGTGGATAGAGTTTTCGAACCTCCACAGAGAGTACAATTCACCACAATATTCTTGTCTTTTTCCGACAGAAAGGAAAAATAATGAGCATATTTCCACGAAAGAAATCCCACGCACTGACCGTCTTCGTCTGCCGCCATGGTTCGAGCCGACGTGCGTACGTCACTGCGTCACCTACGCTTTTTACGTCCACCACGGAAACTTTGTTATGTTTACCCTTGTCAATAAAGTTTGTTTAAAAAAAGTCCGCCGCGGAAGCGGCAGTCGGGCAAGCGAAGTAGCGAATAATGGCCCTATTTAATTATAAACGCGTTCCTGATTTCGGCAAACTAACTAGTTACCATGCTCGTTACCACAATAATAACGTAGTTACTGTAACGCGTTACTTAATAACGCGTTATTCCCAACACTGCTCACGTGTGACATCGCTGTCTGATGTCATATATAATCTCGAACGATGCGGTAAGTAAATAAGCCGTGAGGTCATATGTATAGACATAATCTACATAGATGTGAAATCGCATCGCTGCAATAGACTTTTATTTTGAAAATTACCGGGCATTTTACACTGAAACCGAGTGTGATTTCCTGTCTAGCCCATTTAAATGCGGAAATTGACGCATCCCTGAAGCGGCTCGCGGAAAAAATAGAACCCAATCCTATGTTTAGCGGCGTGCCGCTTCTGGGATGCGTCTGACAATTGCCATGTCGCGGCTGGTTTGTGACACACCCATATACTATAATGGATTTTATTTGAATCGGCAACATGCCGCTGCCCTTCCACGACGCTGATGCTTCCACTGTGCTGTAGGGGTAAGTCGATCTAAAGTAATAAACTGGGAATCTTTATCGTAGTTTACATGTACGTTAGAAAACCCTCAAATGAAGTTCGTTCCACTCCAGGACAGTAGGTGGCGACATGCGTCCTTTTGTGTTGGTATTCTTTAGCTAATAGCAACATAGATAGTAAACAAACGCTGGCGGGAGTGGAGAAGATGAAGTTAAAATAGGATATGCACAATGGCCGAGGGAATGGACAACAACAACGCTGCACTGTAAAAATGAAATGTTGAATTAACGCAACCAAGTTATGTTAATTGGTTCAACTAAACCCAATTGCTTAAATGTAAAGATACATTGTTATGTTAAAATTAAACGTATATTACTCTTTCCATTTAAGCAACTAGGTTTAGAGGAACCAGTTGACATAACTTAGTTAAGTTAATTCAACATTTCATTTTTAGAGTGCAGCTGATTTGGTACACACTTGATTATCTAATCACATAAATAAAACATGAAAAGACATTGCTGCTCTAAAAGCACAGAAGAGCTGCTGTAGATATTCAGATGTCCACGTTAGGAGTCGATGTACGTAAAAATGTTATCACTTTTTTCCTTCTTTAACACAGATCAAGAGTTGTTCTTACCTTTTTCATGCTGACGTTTGATCGAAACGTCAGCAAGAAAAAGGTAAGAACAACTCTTGGTCTGTGTTAAAGAAATAAGTGATAACAGTTACATAAAAATGTGTTTTCAGCAGCATCAACGCTCAGAAAGAACCTGAAAAAACATCGAGGGACTCAGAGGAGCATTTATTCTCCGGCTTTTATTACTTCTTCTGTCTTTAATGTTAGAGAAACAGCAAAGTGAAGTGAAGAAGAGGTTAAACTGGTGGAAAAGAAGAGAGGATGTTCAGCATGCAAGGCAACAGATACACTGAGCGAGAAATCAATGGGCTCCATATTATCACCACTTTGGTTTTAATTGGATGTTTCCATCGTTAAACATCGTGTGCATGCAAAAGGTCCCATTCACTCCTGCAGGTCCAGACCTATTATTTTGTTCTACTTTATTTACTTATTTGACACAAAGCAGACTCTTTCTGTGAATATGTTAATAAAAGGAGTTTTATGTTGAGAAAAGTTTTTGTTTTCTAATCATTTAAAATGACAGAAACTAAATTTAGAGTATTTTTTTCTTCGTTTTTGGCAGCAAAAGTTTCATTTTCAGTTTTGTGTTTTTAAAAAGGGACCATGCCCATGAAACATTAATCTTATAAATAAAATATGCTGTGAGCCAGATTTAACCACTGGCTAATTTCCATTCCCAGTCTTCTGGTTTAGGTAAACACAAACTACACAAAACACAAGTTAGTCAGATACAAGCGAAACAAAAGACATTCTGATCTGTTTTTAAACGTACTTTCTGCTTGAATGATTAGAATAAACAAATGAGACTGCAGGAGTTTCCCTATTCCCTTAAAAAAGGATCTTTTTATGAAAGTCGTGCAAATTTGCCCGAAACCCCCTCGTGGCACATGGCTCAAGATATGAATACCTTATTCTTATGCAGCGGATGAGGATGTGTGAATGCATAACTCTCAGTTTTAATGTTATGGTAATTTAGTTGTTTGCTGGAACTAAATCTACAAAGTGTATACAAATGGAAGTAGCGCAATTTTATTATTCTGTTAATTTTACATAATTATAAAAACAAAACACACACACACACACACGTTGAGTTAAGGCTGGCTCCTTGTTCGTCTGTTTTTATTAGTTATTAGTTTTATTTTAACATCTCCTGAAGTTCTTCAGGTTCTCGTTTTATTGTTTCTTCAGACCTCATAAGAAGCTGTAGGGTCTAGGGTTAAACCGATATATCAGTTGGCCGCTCATCGGCCAATATTTGTCCTGAGTAAAGCCGATTTAAAGTCAGGCACATCGTCGGGCAGCCCGCTGCTGTTGCAGAATTTAATTTAAATGTATTTTTACATTCACTAATAACATCTGCATAATAAATACTCTAAACTAACTTTAATTCCGTGTTTGACATTAAAGGTTGAATATGGAACCTGGACACAATAGCGACACCCAGTGGACAGAGGTTGCAGCTGCAACAACAACATATTTTCCAGCCGTCGGGGTTCACTGCTGATACGTGAGGTGACCAGCCAGCACCATGTCCAGTGACGAATCGTACAGGTAGAGGACTCATTTCTACTAATAAGTTTATTTTACAAGAGTATTTACTGTTTTTTTTACACATCGGCCGATATTTGTCTTTCGTAAAGCCGGTTTTAAGTCAGGCACATCCTCGGGCAGCCCGGTGCTGCTGCAGAATTTAATTTAAATGTATTTTTTATGTTCGCTACTAACATCTGCATAATAAATACTCTAAATTAACTTTATTTAGGCGTCTGACTGTAACACTGAGCAGTGCACAAAGTTAAGATTTAACAGTTAGTTATATTCAGAGTTCAAACACTGATTCAGCTTCAGACGTTTTGTGCATCAACTGATGTTATTAGTGACATTTTAGCATGAAAATGAGGTGTAAAACGTCTAGATATACCTTTTTATATACATAAACATCGGCCATTGGTTGACCATGTCTCCTACACATCGGCAATAGAAAAATCAACATCTGTCGACCTCTGGTAGGGTCACAGGCTTCCATCACAGGATATTTTTAAAGATGTTATGCTGTGTTTGCACCTTACACATAAACTGATTTTTTGAGTGAAAAACTGAAACTTTTAATACTTTCCATCATCTTAAAATGTTTCCCCTCTCTTTAGAGTCTCTAACATAAAAGCAGACATGAACATGTGGTAAACGTGGAGAATTTATAAAAAGAGTAAATGTTTTATCTGAAAGTTAGAACCCTGTTAAAAACACATTTCTGGCGTCAAAGCTGCCTTCCTGAGTGTGTTTTGTTTACTTGATGCGTTTTAGGCTGATTAGTCTATGACGGCTACTTCAAACCCAGCAGCGTGAGCTCTGTCTCTCTCTAGAATCAAAGTGCTCCCCTACAGCTCGGCCTGCCAGACACAACCTGAGTCAGCCAACACCGGGCTCGGAGCTCGGCTCCACCGGGCAGCGAGACAAACGGAGAGGGAAGAAACGGGGGGATGAAGAAAGAGAGAGGAGGAGAGACCTGTGGGTGAGAGGCCACAAGGTCTGCTTCTGTCTCTGGAGCAAAGTGATGAAACCGGCAGGCAGCCAATCAGACGTGACGACGAGCCAACCGGGGAGTAACCCGCAGGTCAGTAAACACACTCACACTCACACAATCATCAGCAAGTGCTTGTTTTTAATCACAGCATTGTTCTCCTAGGTCCACATATACTTTTCTTCATATCAAGAGCTGCATGTACGAAGGTAATTGGATTGGCTGTAATTGGTTGTGGTCTGTTGGTTTGAGTAGCAAACGCTGGCATTGCATAAACATGCAAATGAAATCCTTGCTTATGTTGTGTGTCGGTGTATCGACTACAAACTCAGACCTTAAGATTAGTTCATGCATGACAGACAGAAGAGGCCATGATGAAGAGGAGGACGGGTGAAGCAAAAGGAAGAGTGGATGGTCAGAGACGATGGGGTGAAGACTGATTACAGAAAAATAACGTGTGTGTGTGTGTGCGTGTGTGTGTGTGTGTGTGTGTGTGTGTGTGTGTGTGTGTGTGTGTGTGTGTGTGTGTGTGTGTGTGTGTGTGTGTGTCAGCCTGTTAGGGGTGAGGCAGCTTCAGGTCACAGCAAATGGACCATGAACAGGTTGTTGTTTATACATAAATAATATTTGAGTCGTTTATGTGAACTGGGATTTTTTTAAAATTTGAAATCAATGCTTGTGAATTTCAAAAGGAAGAAACACCCGTCAGCGTTCAGCCCAGAGATTTTAGACCTTCTGTAGAAAATAAGTGGAGTTGTGTTTGTTCTGGTAACATTTTTAAACATGATGAATGTTTAAAAATGTTGAATGAATTGTGAATGACTCACTACTTCTACATCAAACTACAGCTTAATGTTAGGAACTCCAACTTTCTTACCGATGCCCAATGTAAGAATAAGAATACCTTTATTTGTCCCTCATTGGGGAAATTGCAGCACAAGTTCAGTAAAGTAAAGTAAGATGAAGTAAAGTAAAATAGAAGTAGTACACAAACAATACCACACAAAAGGATTTAAGTAAATAACTTGAATTAAAAAGTGTTGAATTGTGAGTTTGACAATTATTGCACATAATAACGGTAGTAGTAGTAAGTATTGAACATATATTGAGAGGTGATGATAGTTGTATGTATATGTTGTATATCTAGGTGCACCGATATAGTCTCATTTTTAATTTTCGATACAGACAGATACCAATGTATGCACCCCCCCCCAATAAAAAAAGAACATATCTAAACTTAAAAATACTAAACATGAATATACTTCTTCAGCATCAGTTAGACCAGTTGTGCCAAATATACAAAAATGTCTCAAGAACTAATCCTCGAATCAGTCATATTTTGATATTTTAAGTGAGGGGTAGCTGAAGAGTTTGATGTATAATATGTGCATGGTATGTAAAAGTTGGGTCAATAAAAGATTAAAAACCAACACAGATCACTTCCAATTTTCCATTTTAATGCCAATATCGGCCGATATTATCGAACATCCCTACTCAATATCGCTGAAAATGACTGAGTTGGCTCCATTTTTGTTATTTCAATGGCTGATTAGCTGTGGCGTCCATCTTGAATTGATTGGTTATAGGTGTGTATCCATTGACTATTATCTGAGAGTTTCATTAAAATCACACCTTCCAGCGGAAGCTTACAGCTGTGCGTTGTCATAAAGTAGTCCCAAGCCTAAAATGACGCCTGTGATCCTTTGTGTGACTTATTATTTTCACTTACAGTCAAAATGATTATTGAGGTCACGGAGCACAATTAGGTTCACTGTTGAGTCATTTTAATTACTTTTTTCACACTCAAGGCTAGTTGGTACCATTCACTTACATTGTTTAAAGCTAAGCTAAAGCTAAAGGAGTACTGCTAGATCAGGGCAATGTCTGGGCTGGTAACAAATGTTTTTTTTTTCTACTTATCTAACTATGGGGAATATGACAACAGACAAAATTTTACTTAGGGGTGGAATATCCCTTTAATTGTCACTCTAATGTGGGTCAGAACCACACAGATAGTCGTAACAAACAACAATAAATTAGGAAATGTGGGACTGCTAGTTTATAAAATCTAACAGCTGAGGCACCGATGAACAAAATGACCTCGTCTGACAATTTAATTATTGAATGGAGCTGAGCTTTAAATGTGATTCATCACTAGATCATAGTGGGTTAGGGTTATAGAGACATAATGAGGCATTCAAACAAAAACAAAACAGCCTCTAGTGGCTGGCTGCAGTATGAGTTTTAAGTCCTGCTTCTTTCTAAAACACTTTTACTTCTAGACCAGACACATAAACCTGCTACATCACCAGATGATGTTTACTATTGGTTTGGTTTGTCACCAACCCAGACACACACACACACACACACACACACACGCACACGCACACGCACGCACGCACGCACGCAAGCACGCACGCACGCACGCACGCACACGCACACACACACACACACACACACACACACACACACACACACACACACACAAACACACACACACCCATCATCAGCTGCTTCAGGAAGTCTAAATCAGACAAAGAAACTTCAGAGATGTTTGAGACCAACAACACTTTGGACATCCCACTGAGCAGCAATATGCATCGTCAGCCTTCATGTCTCTGCCTTTATTAGCCCCCTGACTCTTGACTCTGCTTTTTCATCTTGTTTCCCCCCCCCCCCCACACACACACACACACACACACACCTCATACCTCCCTCTCTGTGCAGTCATTAGACAGAGAGGGAGCCATGATGTGACGTCAAGTTTTAAACCGGCAAAAGTGCGACAGCGAGGGAGTTCCAACGTCTCTCTGCTCACCATCACCACCCGCTACAGGATGGTTTAGATTCATTAATGATGTGCTTTTATATATGTGCTATGCCCCCCCCCCCCCCCATGCAATTTCAATTGAAAACCGCTCAGCATTAGCCAAGAGCGCTAGACATCTGCTTACGTACGGATGTCAATCAGAGCGTTTGAGGACGTACCTAGACAGATGCAGAGTTGGCGGACTTTGTCATGGAAAAGTAAGTCTTTAAAATAT
>SSNS01000005.1:3309529-3379950 GCA_006937985.1 Aphyosemion australe | reverse complement strand
TTTCCTGAAGCCAAAAGCTAAAATGAGGCTTACCTGCAGGTTATGGCCATAATCCGTGTGGTGTAGTAAAAATAATCCACTCGGTTCGTGAAATTCTACATCCCAACGTAAAAGCTTAGCTGATCAGACTGTTTGCTGGCATTGTTTTGCCAAAGACAAGAGTTTGCCCGCCCGCATTCATCATTTTCCTGTTTACGTGGATTCTCTCCCTGTGATTGGTTAACACGAAAGCCAGCCAGCTGAAAAAAACTCAACAACAAGCAATTCGATTGGCTGAGGTTTCACACATTGGAACCTACTAGTAGCATTTGCTACGTCAGGTTTTGAAGCAATTAACTTTATTTGTCACTGATGATTTCACAATTATAGCAAAGATGGCTAAAAGGTTGGACAACAAAAAAATATTCAGTGGAAGTAGTGTGTTGCTGCCGTGACAAATTGGCACAGATGGAGCCACACTGTGCCAGCCTGTGGAAAGTTTTCCCCTCAGGGCGGGGTGAACAACCCGACCAATCAGCGATCTCCTCCCCCTGGTCTGAGCAGAATTCACCCGGTGAGGCGGCGACGATCGCTAAAAGATGCGACCAACCGCTCTCCTATTCTTTCTCGTTGTGGACGGTTTGGGGACCCACTGCACATGCGCCAGTTAGCCCATATTAAATCAATGGTAAAGATTGCTGCGCCCGCGAGAGGACACGTGACAAGTACGTCGACGATTCGGCCGTGTTAAAAGTAAAAAAAAAACATTATTAAACACAGATTACACACAGCACTTAGTCCATATGGTGTGTATAGATCGTTTAGTTCACTTTTTATGTTTTTTTAAATATATTTTGTGATTCCTATCTTCTTCTTCTCCTTCCTGTGAGTGGTGGGGCGGCACCCTAGCGCCCCCTATGGACGAGCCGCCACTGGTACCCCCATTTGAGAACCACTGCTCTAGATGGCGGCGTCGGATAAAAAAACGTATATATTTCTGCTTTACAGCAGGCCATAAAGGTCAAAATTGACCCCTCCCATGCTCGTCTGTCTAAACCTGTACTTCATTTCATTAAAACAGTTTCGTCCTATCAGCTGTTAGACTGTTTATGACTCATTAAGATGCCCCACCCCCAACAAACTCCAACATCATGCATATATTCTGAGTTGATTATTGAATCCCACTTTTCTGTAAACTTGTCAACAGCTTTGCATGAGAGTGGATTTTAAAAATCAGCTAAGATAAAAGCATTTACTCTTTCTGCACAATGATCCAGTTACGTCTAAATACAAACAGCAGCTTAAAAGGCCTTTCTGGGGCAAACACGTGGGCGTGTTAAACACCAGTAATGCTTTTTGCTCTGGTTTTTGAGGCTGCATTAACAAACACATTGATTCGCTAATCAGAGTTATTGCCTCCTATGACTCAGATCAGATATGTTGATCAGTTTTTGTCATTTACTAAAGCTTTACGTTCTGATGCACCTCCTTAAAAACTGTTACTAGCTTCTCTTCCAGACTGACTGATTAGGTTCAACGGCTGAATTAGATGTCTCTGAGGTTTTCTGTGCTGTTTGTAATTAAATGGAACTAATGAGCCTTAGAGGTAAGGCAAACCGTATTTAAAATTGCCTTTAACCGAGCGTTAAATGAATGAAGAAATCAAAAAATGTCAAACGGGCGCAACAACCTTCAGTTATTAGTAGAAATATTTCCAGGAGGTCAAAATGTTTCAGAAACCGCTGTCACCATTAGAGGATGTTTAGGATTGTGGATGTCCAAATCTGCTCTGCTAACTCAGACTACTGGAACAAAAATCACTGAACATCCGCAGAGCCAGCGGTTGTCTGCATCTACAGTATAACATGGCCTTTAAAGCTTTTTTCCAATTAAACTGAATTTAATTTAACATTCCTTTACTAATCCCCACAGTACCATGATACTGTTGCAGTTTAATTGATCAAGAAACCATAAATAAGAGTTACAAATCAGTTGGAAAACTGTAGGAAAGTTGCAGAGAGAGGCGTGATGGAAACCTCCGGAGACTGCCGTAATTGAATTGGGGTGTTGTGTTTGCAGCCTCAGAGTCTGAACTGTAGTTTAAACCCATAAAGGCATGAAACTCTAGCTATCCATAAGAATACATGTAAAATGAACAGGGCTTCTCGATTAAATAATATTTTAATTCTAAGGTGCCATGAAATGCAGGGATGACGACCCAGATGCAGGTTAGAGAGAGAAGATCCAGGAGGACGAGGTCAGGAACAAACATGGAGACACTGTCTCGTATGAAACCAGTAAATTATGCAGAAAAGACTAGAGACCCCTCCAACAAAAGGGTGCACATGTTTTCTATCAGTAAAAGTGAAGCTCGTCCAAGTTTTCACCTTGAAATCCTTTCAAAATAAAACTACGAGGGCAAAAATGTTAAAGTCCCATTAGACATCATCACACACTGGTGAAATTTGACCCATCCCCGTGGTGGGGAGTGGTGAGCTGCAGCTGTGCTTGGGAACCATTTGGTGGTTTAACCCCCCAATCCAACCCCTTAGTGCTGAGTGTCAAGTGAGGAGGCATTGGGTCCCATTCTTTCAAAGTTTTTGGTATGACCCGACCGGGATTCGAACCCCAATCTCCCAGTCCCACGGCGGACGCTCTACCACTAGGCCACCGGAGCTGCGCATGCTGATTGGTTGTAACTCAGTAGGAAATGACATCAGCAGACGTCGTCCAAAACAACCAGCATTAGTAAAATTAGAAGAGTTGCTTGTGAAGCATAACGGAAGCAAAAGCAAATAAGCACTGGTCATGCTGCTTTAAAGTCACCGTTACTAAACTCCCAACACTGAAAAACGCAGCTGAGTTCCCCCCACAACGACGTAACTCATGGGCCTTTGTTGTCTCACAGAGCGCTGTAAAAAATGGTGCTTCCTCTGTTCATTGAACGCCACATTTTGCATCACACAGCAGCTCTCCATCTTCCGAATGCGTTAAATGATGCTGTACTTTGACAGAATAAACCTTTTGACGTTACTGTGGATGCCTTTTGGCGCTGATTGGTGACATCATTCACTGCCGAAGCAGTCGCGATATGCTGACATCTTCCATGGAAACCACAGACAAACCCTGTTGGCACCCATATGGTTTGCCCATATATATATCCATATGGGGCCCACCTATGCATGCTGGCAGGATGTTTCCCGTAATTTCAATCCACGATTAAAAATCTGCTGTTACATTAACGTTTATATCGTCTGACTTTTTCTGCGAGAGGTTCTTCAGTCTGCTCCGTGTCTCTGCCGCTATCTTTGGCTCTCATTTAATTTCCTGACCAATCACAGCAATCTCCCTCGCTTTCAACGGACATTTAGAAAGTTGGGCTCTACTCCGTCCATCCTTGCGAGCCTGTTGGAGAGCCCTTCCTCCGACGCATAAAGGTGTGTCTCTTAACCCAAACAGATGGAGAAGTATAAATCAGCCTTAAGTCCTGTATGGAGACACAACAGCTGAGAGGACCGAGCCATCGTATCTCCTGGTCAAACTTCTCCCTTCCAGATTACCAACAACGGAAACCTGCCTATACATGGTAAAATGGGTGAGCAAAGAGAGAAGAAGGGCAATATTTACATCTGTGGTCCTGGGAAGGTCGAGCATTTATCCATTTGAGGGTTAATGGTTTTAGACATGAATTATGCAGGTGAAAGGTCAGCTCAATAGTAAAATAATAAGATAATGAAATAAAAAGGAGATACTTCATACTTGCTTCTGCACCGCTCCAAACTTCCAGCCTCACAAAGTTTTGCGGCGAAGTTCCCACCAGAATTTATTTGGACCATTATTAAGAGCGTAGGAGTTTCAAAGTGATGAACACGGATTACAGTTCTGTCATCCTGTGACAGGGAGTGGCAGTCATTAACGGGATATTAATAGAGAGGCTATTAACTGGGGTCGGGGCTTTGTTACAGACATACTGACGGACTGTCTCAGCCTTTCTCCACCTTCACTGCTTCCTCCGAACCCTTTTCCCAAACACGGATCCTTTTTCCTTCTTTGCCAACCTCAAGTTATTCCCCTACCTGAACTCATTTAGGCTTCCTCTCATCTCCTGTTCTGTAAACTCACCGACTTTCATCCACTTTCTTTCTGTCACCAAACGCACACTCTCATCCTCACTGCAGATCCAAACCACTTCCCTGCGGCGTTGTCTATCTAATCCTGTTTTCCATCACTTTGCGCTCTCTTTTCTCACACTCACATGATGCCATTTCTCACTATAAATCCTCAAACCTAGCCCCTTTCAGTCAGCACGTCTCATTTTAAATTCAATTCAAACACTCGCTTTTACCCTAATTCACCTCATCTGTGACCGCACTAATGCAAATATGTTTGGAAGCATGTTGTTTTTGTCTCACCACATTAAAATTAAAGATTCCCTTAGAAATTTGCTGAACTGAAACAGAAAAACGACGATAATGAGAAGCTGAAGGTCTGGTAAATTTCTAAAAACAACAGGTAAGGTCTGATTTTAACAGATGTGTTTACGCCTCAACAACAACTGTGAAATCATCCGGTTGTACGTGACAAAGATCAGCTGGACCAGACACAAAACAACGAGCTCATTTGTGAAGTGAAACGTTATTGTCAGGAATTCAAACATTTCTGCAGTGTGAGTGCAGCCAAACAAGAGGAAGCAAGGTCCTTCACACAAAGACACGTCAAACAGCAAAGACAAGATCAGACAGATCCTCCCAACGAGGGCTGACGCCAAAACTGTAGGCCAGGAACGTTGTTTAAATTCCGAGCTACAAACCACTCGCCTCAACGCGAGGTTTTCCAATGAGAAAAATGCCTCCGACACAGACGATCTTTTATGTGTGAATGTGTGACTACAGCCGACAACGTCTGGATCCGATTATTTGTGAATTCTCTGGAACTGCTGCTAGAACACTCGTTGCATCAGTTTACGGTTTGTTTTCATGTCTCGTGTGATGAACAAAAACAAATGTGGGTAAGTGTGGGAAACTTGTTGGAAAACAAGCAGCAGAGTCTGAGATGCTCCTGGGAATAAACCTAGAACAAAACGTAAGACCAATTTATAATAATTACTTTATCATGAGTATATTATTACTTCTTATATTTGCTTATCTCTTATTTTTTATCTTTCTTTTTGCACCAAGTACCGCAGCAATTTCCTAATGTTGTGATTTCTCACACATCTGGCAATAAAACCCTTCTGATTCTGATTCTGAACTGGGACTGGTAGACCGTTTTTTGGTGTAACTTCTTGGTAGTAAGTCATTTATCGTTGGAAAGCCTGATTAGTCACTTTTATTATGAGGTACAGTTTGTATAGATGGTGCATCTATGGAATAATACATCTGGTTATACATCTGTGACTAAGACACACCTGGTAGCACAAAACAAGATTTAAAGTAACAACAGATAGTTTTTTAACTCATTCCCTGCCATTGACGACTAAAGTCGTCTTTTCACATCCAACCGCTGGCTGCCAAAGACGACTTTAGTCTTCATTTCGCTTTCTTTACGGGGCGGGCGTCGGAACGAGCCCCCGCACCGTGGGAACAAACATCACGTGTCTAAAGCGGATCTTCATCCGTGTATGTCACACATCACGTGATCAGGAAGCAGAAAATCAATGGATTACGAGTTTGTTTTGGGCCGCTGCGGTGAAAAAAAAACGATGCGCCGAATCGGAAATGCTTCTAGAGCGATGGTTGGGCACCAGATTGCGAAAGAACGGATAACGCTAGAAATACGGCGATTCTTCCTGATGTAAGAAGTGAGTCTACTCTTTCTTTTGGTAGTTTTGGCGTTTATATGATCATAGAGCACAATGTACTGTGACTCTTCAAAAAACAGTAAAAACGCTCAAAAACGCTGGCAGTCAGGGGCTTTCTGATCAGAAAACGGCTGGCAGGGAATGAGTTAAACATTAAGCTAGAGCTTTAACGTTGATCTCAGTGATTGTTGAGTTAGAAACCAGTTTCATATCTGACACCACTGCAGCCCTCTGCTGACCAAAAACCACACTAGATAGTTTTGTGGAGCGGGTAGGTGTTCTAGGGAGCGCTTTACCTGCTTTACGGCTGTTAGCTGTTATGCTAGCGGTTAGCATTTTCAGTTCACCGATCGTCAATAAAAACACAAGACGAAGAAAAATAAGAAGTTACTTTTTCAAAAGTAACAGAGTAATGTCTTTGGAGGTGAAGCAAAGAGCTAAAACCAGAGTGAACATCGGCGCGGCCTACGCTAGTTTGAGGGAGCTAAAGGAGGCTACAAAATCACAGTCTGATGGTGACCTGGCTTTGTTGCTACTGGACTTGTAAGTAATAATATTTTTGTCCACCAGTGTGGAACGTTTTACTTCGTGGTTTATTTTAGTATTAGTTGGCTCATGCTAGCGTTAGCTCGTTGTTAGCGCTATCTACAGCAGGCTTCAGCAGGGTTGTTTACGACAGTTGTAATTCCACTTTCAACCAGCAGGGCAGAGGAGCAGGAAACTGCACTGTCACTCTAATACTATGATGTTTTCCCTGATAATTAAATCTTTTATTTGCTCCATTCTGTGTGTTTTATTCTAAGAAGAATAAAAGTTATGTTTCTAAAACTGAGCCTGCTTTCCAGTGATACTAATGTGATTTTGTCCTGGTATCTGACACCATAAACATTAAAGTTTCTGTTTTTTATCGCTGATCCGGTAACAATAAACAGTTATTGTGCTGCTGTCTCATGCTGTGATGTTCATTAAAGTTTTCACAACCATCAGTCACTCATCAGAATCCACGTGGGAATATTTACTCCAACTGCATCTTTTGATTATCCAAAATTGCTCCCCTCTTCCGTCATTAACCACTCTAATAGTCAGGTTTAGACTTTCAACTCGACCAGATTATGTTTGTGCAAACACGCGCTGCATAAATCACAATAATTTATAAAATTACTAAATCAAATGGTGTATGTTTTTAGTAGCTGAGTGGATCTGACAGAAGAGGAGGGCTTAGGGAGGGAGGAAGTACGATTAAACAAATGACCTATGGAGCTAGGTAAATGGGACTTTCTGAACTGTAAACTGACCAACTATTAAACATTCAAAACTGGCATATAAAGAGAAATTTTAGTTGAAAATGATTTTAGAGCATTTGTTATGCAGATGTTATTCGGGAACGTAAATATGCGTTTAAATTCAATTCTGGGCTGCCCGGGGATATGCCTGCCTTTAAATCGGCTATACTAAGAATGTATGTCAGCCGATGCCAATATTTGTAACAAATGGTAAATATTGGCCCAATATATCGGCCGACCGATATTGACCATTTGCATGTGACGTCACGACGCTTAAGGCCTTTGCCATGATGGTTGGCAAAAAGACCATTTACACACCAGTGGCGGCCGGTGACTTTTATTTTGGGTGGGGCGCTAACCACATATCACCACTAGGGGACGCAAAATTACCATTGATTCTTAAGCATCAGCGTCACACAACTGACGGTCACAGTAGCGCTTCCGGCAACAAAGTTATTCAAAAGGTTTTCGAATATATTAAGCATGTTTTTGACAAAAACATTCATCCATTCACCCATATATTACACAAACTGCACACACGCTTAAGGGGAGTAGGCTAAATCTAATCAATAGAATCCACTTTCTACAAACAGAACACCCATAAGCTGTAAATAAACGTGAGGCCGTAAAATAGACGGTACACGTATCCAGAAAAACACACAGTGACACAACGCAAGATATTCACAGAAGCAGCCGGCGTTTAGATTAAAGCCCAGACTCACAAACAAAAAGTACCACTTAGTTCAACCCGTATGGAGCGGTGCTAGCCGCTAACGAGGCAGCATGCTATTTCCTGAAGCCAAAAGCTAAAATGAGGCTTACCTGCAGGTTATGGCCATAATCCGTGTGGTGTAGTAAAAATAATCCACTCGGTTCGTGAAATTCTACATCCCAACGTAAAAGCTTAGCTGATCAGACTGTTTGCTGGCATTGTTTTGCCAAAGACTTATAAGAGTTTGCCCGCCCGCATTCATCATTTTCCTGTTTACGTGGATTCTCTCCCTGTGATTGGTTAACACGAAAGCCAGCCAGCTGAAAAAAACTCAACAACAAGCAATTCGATTGGCTGAGGTTTCACACATTGGAACCTACTAGTAGCATTTGCTACGTCAGGTTTTGAAGCAATTAACTTTATTTGTCACTGATGATTTCACAATTATAGCAAAGATGGCTAAAAGGTTGGACAACAAAAAAATATTCAGTGGAAGTAGTGTGTTGCTGCCGTGACAAATTGGCACAGATGGAGCCACACTGTGCCAGCCTGTGGAAAGTTTTCCCCTCAGGGCGGGGTGAACAACCTGACCAATCAGCGATCTCCTCCCCCTGGTCTGAGCAGAATTCACCCGGTGAGGCGGCAACGATCGCTAAAAGATGCGACCAACCGCTCTCCTATTCTTTCTCGTTGTGGACGGTTTGGGGACCCACTGCACATGCGCCAGTTAGCTCATATTAAGTCAATGGTAAAGATTGCTGCGCCCGCGAGAGGACACGTGACAAGTACGTCGACGATTCGGCCGTGTTAAAAGTAAAAAAAAAACATTATTAAACACAGATTACACACAGCACTTAGTCCATATGGTGTGTATAGATCGTTTAGTTCACTTTTTATGTTTTTTTAAATATATTTTGTGATTCCTATCTTCTTCTTCTCCTTCCTGTGAGTGGTGGGGCGGCGCCCTAGCGCCCCCTATGGACGAGCCGCCACTGTTACACACGTTGAAACTCCTGTGAAGCTAGTCAAAACAAACCAGTTTGTAGCCTTTTATCGCATTTATTTAGTGGATTTTACAGTAAAATGGTAATAGTTTGCTGCGCGGTTGGCTGCACTAGGATGTAAACTCAACTTTTTTTTTTTAATAACTTTGATGGAGACTGAAGATGGAGAGGAACCGCAGCGATCTATCAAATGGACTTACAGCCCTCAAAGTATTTTCGGATTTGCAGCGAACATGTTTTACCGGGTAAGATTAACGTTTTATATTTCATGGGGAAGACAGGGACTGGGATAAATGTGGTGTGTTTATACTTATTGATCATCCTAATGGATGGATGGATTTTGTACCATGTAGAACATGCGGTACCGTTTACTGTAGTGAAATGCGAGATAATAATTTACAATAATATTGTTTCAATGTAGGATTATGTGCTAAAATTTCTGTATTTATTTAGTATGATGAGCGTCACCGTTATGAGATATCTTGTGTCATCCCGTGTGTGAGAGTAGCATCTGAACCCGGTGACCCCACCAGCGAGAAAAACTAGGGATCCGACTTTTTTTGTTTTTTTCTTAATCAGTTTCAGTGTAAAGTGAAACGCTGTTTATCGGAGAAAGTTATAAATCCAGAACGTAAGCTAACGTTTGTAAGCTAGCTAACATGTAACTTTTCTAAATACTGCTCTTTGAGCCCCGCCTAAGTGCGCTAAATCTTTCCACAAGTGGACTGGACTGAACTAGTTGAAGCCAGGCTAAACATCGCAAAAAACAATGACAACAACAAAAAAACAATTTCAGGCGCTAGTTTTACCATTGTTTAGTACTCGTGTCGCTGACTGTTTACATGCTTTTGCCAAACAATGTGGCGGACCCACGTGATTAGGTGACGTAGGTGCAAATGGTCAATATCGGTCTACCCCTAGTTGGTAGAAAAAACAATGGTGGTCCGAGTTGTTCACTAATGGAAAATTTCCACACAGGCAACTTTATTTCGGTAATGAACTTTAGGGGGTTTCCCCTCCGTCAGCCATCAAAGCTGCCTTACATCTCCTAAACAACAAAGGGGGGAGCAGAGCCTCGATTTATGCTGTAAACATCGTGAGAAATCCCTGCTCTGTCTTTGACAAGTCATTAAAATTCGAGTCTGAGTTTCTGTGGATTTTTAGAACAGTGATTTATCTTGAAGCTGGCCTCTGCCCACATGGAGACTCTAATCAGTTTAGTTTATCAGATGCATTACCGACTTGTGATTAACAGTTAGTGATTAAAATGTAGCTCAGCACCAACTACTACAGTCAAACTGCTGTTTTCACTCGGTTTGCTGTTGTTTGGCTCGTTCTAATCTTTCATCCGGACATCTTGGCTCTCCATCCTTCAGCACACGTGGTTTAATCTTAACCGTGTCTTCTCCTTATATCTCACTAACAGCCTCTTTGCTCGGCCCCTTCTCCTTAATAAATTCCCTCATTCCTTTCCTATCGTCTTATCGCTCCTCTTATCGCGCCTCAAATGAGAAAGATGTGACCCTCCTGGAAAGAGAGGTTGACGGTGATATTTTTGTAAGAATTGGGGGGAAAAGACAAGAAGGACAAAGAAGAGAAGTGGTAGAGGGTGAAGTTTCCATTTCTCAACAGACAAATACCGGCTTTAGGTAGGTGACCTCTGTAAATGGGTTTTCGATCTTAATTCTCAACAGATCCCTGTGAGCGATTACATAAAGACTCACGAGAGAATAGAACAGAGAAAACAAAACTAACCACCGATGTGAACCGCTCCGCCTAACACATCCACAATTAATAATTTTAACACACGTATAACGGAAACTTCAGAGGTCTGGAACGACCAGAAATCCTCTCTCCGCTGCCTCTTCCCCCCACAGTGTTTCTGGAAACCATTTCAAAGTTTGTGGCCTTTCCAAACCACTAATGGTGTTCTGATTAACCTTGGAAATGATGGGTCTAATTTTACCCCAAAACACATAAACAGACGGGAATAGTCTGTTTGTTCCTGGCTGGCTGGAGGAGGGAGTAGAGTTTACTTATTCCCTGCTGCTAAATTACATCTCGCTTCATGAGACCGGCTTTGTGCTTCGCTTGGTTCGGAGACGCGAGCGGTCCAGACAGCAGAGCTGTGGTGAGGCCTTCAGAACGCTGCAAATTTTCTGCCGCAGTTTTATTGCGAGACAGAGATAATAGTTTACAGCTTGTTTCACTGCACTTTTGTGTGGCTCGGTGATAAATGGGAACTAGCTGAGGCTTTATTTTTAGAGCTTTCTCACTTTTCTTTTAGTGCCGCCGACTCTTGAGCCGTGCTTTATTCTCTCTTGTAGCAGCACTTCAGTTTGAGATTCTCCTGAAAAATCTGTTTTTCAGGAGATTCAGATTCCCAATGATTGATCAATTATTTAATAGTTTTGATTAGGGGTGGGAATTATGATTAATTAATTAGAAAAAAAATAACACGTTAATAAAAATTAACGCATTTAACCCAATTGAGGGATGTTGAAATTTAGCAGCAAAAAACATGCTGAACCTAGGCTAGGCATGTAAACCTTTTTCACGTGCTCCAAACACAACTAAAACTAGAAGCCAGAGAGCAACAAAAACAGAAATCTTTTTTCCTAGCAGATCTCCAAAAAAGTTGCTCACTTTTGATGTTTCACATTGAAAAGTTCACTTTATCCAGACTTTCTCCTTGTTTACTATTAGCCCTACCTCTTGTGTCACACCAAAAACAGTTTCGATGGAAAACAAAGTCAGGCTTCGAACATCCGGTAGGATTTTTCTCTTTCCTGGTTTGTGTATGTCCGTGTTATGATGGGTCTCATTGGTTGACTGAGCTGTCAATCTAACTTTGGTGAGTAACGCTTGATTCTATTGGCCCTAACGATCCAAAAGTAGTGTCAATCATCCGAATTGACCGATCAGTCACGAAGACAGAGGGCGGCGTAATGAAGCTTCTGGAATAGCTCCATGCAGCCTATGCCGGCAGCCTTTTTATGCATGACGTCCTATTTTTACCAGGGATATATTTTTTTTCCTGTTTTTAAATTTAAAAGCATTTTTTTTAGAAATTAAAAGAGCTTGAGTTTACAATAATAATGTCCCTATCTATTGTTTGATTCTCTGCCTCATTGTTTTTAATAAAAGAAATTGTTTTCGGGGCAAATTTTCTGGAACGATTAAAATGCGATTAATCAAGATTAATTAATTACAAAGCCTCTAATTAATTAGAATAATTTTTTTAATCGAGTCCCACTCCTAGTTTTTATTAAATACAAAAAACAAATCCTGCTTCTGATATTTCTGCTATTTACGTAAATTATTTTGTTTCTTTACTTTTCAAACAGAAAGAAGCTTGATCTGTATTTTCTGCTTATTACGTCTCGGTCCAAATTGCCTCAAGGTGCTTCTCGTTCAAAAAGTAATTCTCCTCCACCATATTTAATTGTTTTATTGTGTCATTACTTCATGTTGCCGAAGCATTAAAGCACCGCTCATTCCACCGTGCCTATTAAACTGTAATGGCTTGACAAAGCAATATAGGTTGCAATCCGACATACACAAAAGCACAAACACCATCGCGCATACACACACTATTAAGCGCCAATGGTGCTGGAGAGCAATATGAGGCAATATTGCAGCCGAACAATCTGATGAAGTGTGCAAAACAGTCATTAGTGGAGTCGTCGTCCCCGTTCGGTTTACCACACATCTTAACGAAGGTTTTACCCAGAAAAGACTCAGAATCACACGCAGAAACACACACACGCAGAAACACACACACACACACACACGATTACACACTTTGAGAAGGGGCTTATCACCCAAGATTGCAGAATATTATTTTAATCCTTCTATCATAATATAATAAATCTATGTTTTAGGTTACCACGCGTTTCTAAAAGAAGGGTTTCAGCACCAATTGACCCTAACCCTTCAGCTGCACATTTTATTTCATAAACTAGATGCAATGTCTTGTCTCAGAGTTTTTCAGTGATCTGCCACAAACACAAGCTGAACTTTGCATGAAGCCTGAGCATGTCTGCATGTGGTACAGTGCATGTAAGTGCAAAGGCGGTGAGAGAAAGTCTTAAATGTTCCTGAGAGTGTGAAGGGAAGTAATAAGATGAGTGGAGTGCATTTGTCTGCTGAGAGAGGAGGAATGATGGATTGTTGAGGAGAGGCAGGTGAAGCTGAATATCTCCCTACAGCGCGGGTCATAAAGCAGGAGAGCAGGCTGCTCCCCAACAACACACTGAGATCAAATAACCTGCAGTGTCTCTGGCGTGCACACACACACACACACACACACACACACACACACACACACACACACACACACACACTTGGAAGCAAAGGCAGCATCAGTGACTTGCACCGATACTCAAGTTTTGCTTCGTTTTGAAAGATCCATCCAACTCTCAAGCAGAAAGAAATGCAATGAAAGTATGAAGGCAGTGACTCTGAAACAAACACACACACACACACACACACACACACACACACACACACACACACACACACAGGTACTAAAACCATCCCAGGGAGTCTGCAGGTGAGAGGAAGTGAAGTGAGATGAACAAGCTGTGGATGAGTTTGGAGTAGAGACCAAAATCCAAGCAGGAGGGAGAGAAAGGAATCGGAGTGGTGAAGTGCATTGTGGGTCGCTGACCAGAAGAACACTTCTAACGCCCCTTTTCCTTAACGCGACTCAACTCGAGACACTTCTACGGGCTTTTCATCATCACAACAGTTTTCATGTTTACATTAGAGCGTTTGAACATGACTTCCTTATCCATATACCGTGGCATGTTTTTAGTAGGGATGCTCCAATCCGATCACGTGATTTTCAAAAGATCAGAATCGGGTGAAAAAGATCAGATTTATAAAAAAAATCTAAATGAAAACTTGGACGTGTTTCCCCTTTTTTCTACTTATTTTAATGCTTTGCTGAAGTAATGAATCGGGACTCGGTTTCGGCAGATTCTCAAAATCAAATGACTCGGACTCGGATCGGGAGCAAAAAAATGTGATCGGAACATCCCCAGTTTTTATTTCTGATTGAATGAGCTAAATTAATTAACATCAAAACACTTTTAGGTCATTTTATTAAATAAAAAGAGAACAGAATAATCGTACGATGCAGCCTTTCTGCTGATATAGAAAAATGTTTTTCACCATTTTCAAAGTAAAATCTTTTTATAATTTTGTCTTTGTGAGTTTTTTTTTTCACAAACCTTCTATTATTTTCCAAATTTCCATGAGCATCCTGATACATAACAAATACAAAAGAGCAGGGGCGGAGTTAGGGGGTGGCTACCGGGGCTAAGCCCCGGATCTATTTCAATCCAAAATCCGCCCCTGCAACAGACCCTCCATGCAGTAACAACACACCCACGAGCACATTTTAGAGAAAATCCTTACTTATGAAAAGTTTAATTAATGCACAAAACAACCAAATCACTCATGAATCAATCCAGTTATTTCCACCACGTTTACTCCTGATAATAAACATTCATGTTTTTGTGACTTTAGGAAGTTTGTGTCTGGTTTATGGACAACAGCAAACATTGAGACTAACGGCATCAACGATCTGGAACCATAACAGGACAACTGTTTACTCTGGTGATTGGTCGTCCCTGGGCGGACGGCCGACGCCGGTACGACACCCTGCCCTCCTCTGCAGATGGCGTCAACAGATGTGGTCGGTTATGGTGTGGCCAGACATGAAACCAAGCATGTTGAAATGTTCCCTTCATGGAACATTAAAACACACACACACACACACACACACACACACTCACTAATGTTGGAGACCAACCTTAAAAACATCCTCCAGAAATCTGCCATGCTTCTCGAGGCTAATTTGGGATTAGGGTGTGTGATGCTGGAAACACGCTCACATTGATATGGAAATCAGACCAATTTACCACTGGCACAAAAAGCTAAAACAGTTACTTAAAGAACAGTTTGTACACACGCACGCACGCACGCACGCACACACACACAGAGATATGCATATGAATGGCGTGCCAGGGATCTGTCCCAGAGCTTGGTGGTGTCTATCAAAAGCTCGTCTCTCCCAGAGACCGGTCAGGGCCCGGCGCTACACACTTAGCATTCGAATACATCAATGGCTCAGGAAAGGAGGAGCCCACCTTCAGCATCTATCTTCCCCTTTGGGTCAGTCCAGCTGCCCACTCCCACTGTTAGCCGCTTTCTATTATCTCCCACTCGTCTTACCTCCCCCTCCTCCCCCAGCTCCTTCTGCAGCACCCCCCTCTCAAGAAGGAAGCCTTTTTACCCGTGACCAGAACTCAGAACTGCATGGACCGTGACGACATGGCCATACAACGCTAGCTAGGCAGTGGAGTGTGTGTGACATGAAGTAGTCGTAGTAAGGGCTGCTGCTACCACCGCCCTCAGTGTTGTGAGAACAAGCTGCCTTAGATCCTGTTGAGCTGTGAGGGAATTCACCGTCTGGCCATCAGCATTCACCCCAACGCCTCACCGACAACTCCAGCTAATGACATCAAACCTGGCTTATCAAATGTGTGTCAGCGCACGTACTTGTGTGTGTCCGTCCCGTCGCTCGTCCGTCGACACCCAGAGACAGCCGTCAGCCGGAGAACAAGGGAGAGGAGAGAGAAACGGAGCCAGTCTCACCTTTCTCTCTAATTACAAATGACAAACCTGCTACCAGGAGTCGGCCCGCCGCATGATAACCTCTCAGCTCTCTGCCGATACTCGGTGACAGATCTCAAGTGCAGACGGGCAGATTAAAACAAGAGCAGCACATCACTGTCCTGCCCCACGGCTCTAATTTCCAATGACAAAGCGAGGTATCTTCTGCCAATATCTCACCTGTCTTCATCATCTTCCTCTCTTTATCGCCCCTTTAGTTTCTCATCCTTTAATCGATTTTCTCCTTCCTCCCTTTCTCCCAATCTGTCTTTCTCATTTTCCGTCCCTTCTGCATCGTTTAAAAACCAGCCTCGCTTCCTCAGATCGTCCATTTCCTCCCTGTTGCGTAATAATTGGGTTAAGACTACTTTGTGGCTTGTACCCTTACTGACTATTATCTCTAATGCCATTTTAACAATATAAAAGCCATACACTGTTAGAGTCCTGTGATACAATATCCTCCTCGCTGCACATGGAGGGTGTAACCTGTTCTTTTTCACACCCCACTTAACTGGATTTTCTCTGTTTTTTCTACTTGGACGGAGTTTATCTGAGGACAGATGAGCGCTACTCCAAAAAGTACACGATGTTTTATGAAACTGAAGGCCACGAAGTTTATGTGGTTAATGGTGTTCTGCAGCCAACAGAAAGGACTCTTGATTTTGGCAGCATGGATTGGTTTTGTTCCAAGGAAACGATGTTTCCAGGGTACAACTTCCCAGAAAAATGCAGGAAACTTTGGCATGATGGTGTAGTCGGTTAGCTCTGTTGCCTCAAAGCAAAAAGGTCTTGGCTTCTGTTGTTTGGATATTCTCCTTATCAATGTGGTTTGTCTGCATCCACGTTAGGTTACCTGGTGATTCTAAATCTGTGTGTGTGTGTGTGTGTGTGTGTGTGTGTGTGTGTGTGTGTGTAGTATTTGTATATACTTAGTAGGGCTGTGCGATATGGCCTAAAATCAATATCGCAATATATGGAGGAGTAACGATAAATGGACGATGACTACACGTATGCACAAAAACAAACGTTGTCCACTAGGTGGGGCTGTCACGTGTTTTATGTTGAGTCACGCTGTCATGTGACTCGAGGTGGTACAGCTTCTTACATGGACATGAACATCGCCAACCTACACATCTTTTCATTGTTTTTATTATTGAATTCATCGACATTGGAAAAACGATAAATTTTCAATTTATTGCCCAGCCCTACTTCTTAGGGTTCTACAACCCCCCAAGGCACTTCACAACACAGTCATCCATCCATTCACACGCTGGTGGGGATGAGCTACATCGTAGCCACAGCTGCCCTGTAGTGCACTGACGGAAGCGAGACTGCCAATCACTGGCGCCATCAGTCCCTCCGACCACCACCAGCAGGCAAGGAGGGTTAAGTGTCTTGCCCAAGGACACAACAGCAGCATTCTCTGGTGGGAGCCGGGATCGAACCTGCAACCTTCTGATTACTGGACAACCCATTCTACCTCCTGAGTTGCTGCTGCCCGACAATGATGGGCAATTGGTGCGTTTACATGCGCAGCTAAGTCGATCTAAAGTAACAAACTGGGAGTCTTTATCCTAGTTTACGTGTACGTTATAATCAAACTCTCCAATGAGGTTCGTTCCAGTCCGGTACAGTAGGTGGCGACATGCGCCCTTTCATGTCAGCATTTTCCCGGTCATCTTATAGCAACATAGATAGTAAACAAAGGCTGGCGGGAGTGAAGCAGGTGAAGTTAAAACAGGATATGAACGATGGCCGAAGGAATGGACAACAACAACGCTGCAGCACAGCTTATCTGGTACGTATGGTACTGTTTGATGGCGTTACGCGTGTTACTTTGTGGCGATGACATTATCAGAAGACCGTTTCCGTGATTTCGTCACTTCCGGAAGTTACCACTATCAGCTCAACAGAGCCGTTTACATGCAGATGAAGTCGGTTTCATTATCTGGGAACCTCAGCACGATTAGAACCAGTTCACCTTCAGCAAGACGAACGCGTTCTCATGCATTTGAAAAAACAACTTTAGTCTGTTTAGGGCAAAAGTTCCGTTTTCTGATGAGGATGTAAACGCTCTGAGTGACTCACCGTGCCCCTGAATGGGAACAAGTGATGAACTTTTGTCCCAGTGATGCTTTTCATTTGGCACCAGAATCCTACTGAATGTCAACACTCAGCCCATGAATGCATTTATATATATTAAGAACCTAAAATGTAAAAAACCAGGAGTGTGTCAGAAAGATAAAATAAGAAAAGGAGACACGTACAGACTCATTTGATCATAAACAGTGGCCTGAATGCTCTGGAGACGTGGCTTCATGCTACAGCAGCAAGCTTACACTTCTTCCTATTGACTCAGTTTTGAGTTAGCATTGACATCACACTGAATAGCCCAGGGAAGGCGCAGGGCAATGCTAACCAGCACCACTATCACTAGCCACCCTGCTCTCTGGCGGAATAGCCAAGGCAGCATTGATATGGTAATGTCGGGGATGTTTTAGGGCCAAGTCTTGAGACCGTGGGCGCTCTGTGATCCTCCATGGCCCAAAAAGGACAGATCTCCAGGGCATTGTGATTTCCCCAGTCAAGGCCCTGAGTGATCAGGATAAGCTCTTCTATGCTGCTTTAGCGCTGTCACTCAGCGGCTATTGTGGTCATGTGAACAGCCATTTTCATCACAATTGTCCTTGGTTTTGGCAGTACTGTTACGCCGGCCCTCCCTTTCCTCATCCTTCAATGCCCTCGCTCCTTCCCCTTTGCCCTCCAAAAGATTTTTCCCCTCTGTCTGGTCTTTCTGGTTGTCTACTTTTCTAAAAAGGATAGTTCAGATGGGGTTCAGCGGGGAGGCTGTGAACAATTCCTATCTCACCGGTTGTAAATAGATCTTTCAACAACTTCAGTCTAGAGTCCTGACCAAACAGATGAACTGATAGTTCAAACACTATTTTAAAAAGGTCACTTCTGCATTGGACCAACAGTAGAGATGCACAGATTTTGGTTTTGGGGGCTGATTTCGATTCCGATCTTTGTGCAGTATCTGTCGTGATTTTTTCTTTTATTAAAGGTGAAGTTCACTGAATAACATAAATACTTGTTCCTTTTGAAATACGATCATTATCGCTGTTGCATGTGCAGGCTGAACGAGAAAACTGCCCCTACTTCCTGCATTAGCTACAAAAGAAAATAGGTGCGGAAACAGATCTATATCACTCTGTCAATTTGCATTTATCAACTCACTGATCTTGGCTCACGGCGGTGAAAGGCTGCATTGATTCAGCGGCTTGAAGAGAGTAGAGTACATCTCAGCTAGTAACCATTAGCAATAGCAACTCCACAACATGGCAGAAGATGTGCAGACTTGTGTTATTTGTGGAGATCAAACATCTATGTTGGCTTTTTTACCCAAGAAAGAAGAGCTAACGATAGCAGTGTAAGAGTTGAGTTGGTGTTAGCCAACTTCTACTTCCTGAAACAGGAGCACCAGAGCTTTTTTCCATAGAAAACAACTCTCAAGGCTAGGCATGTAAGAAAATATCGATACGGCAATATATCGTGATATTTTTTCCTGCGATATTATATCAATAGTCAAAATCCATGTGTCGAATTTCTGGAAGAATTTACTGTACATGCAAACATTTGTGTATTTTCTTTTCTTTTGGTGCAATTCAAACACCGACCGCTAGTTAGCAGCAGAGATGGTCTTTGTTGTTTATTTTGAAATGACTTCTGATAATGCAGATGTTAATTACTCCTTTTATTTTTTACTTAAAGAGTAATTGGTTTTGTTTTCTTCATTGAAATGTAAATCCCTCTATTATGGTTCAGATACCTCATGTTAAACATGTTACGTATCAGTTTGGACTGTTTATTGAATTTTCCTACAATAAATTCAGTCAAAAAATTGCTTATCGTCTGGCTGAATGTATCGCAATGTATCGTGATACGTATCGTATCGCCAGAATTTTACCAATACACATCCCTACTCATGACATTCATAACAGTGACCACACCAAAACTATTGAAATAACGAGCGTATGCCCACTTTAAAGTTACTGAGGCAGCAGCAACCCCTCATACTAGCTGCTAGCTAGTCAACCCAGTCAGAATCAATCTCTGCTCTCCAATGTGAGCTTATTCAAGGAGGTATGAGGTTATAATTGTCTTTAACCTTTCCACAGAAACCCACTCTGAAGACCTGAACTATCACTGTAGGAGCGCAGCAGATAAAGATGAGCGAATCTGACCTCCTTGACTATCTTCTTCCATTCATCCATGCAGTCTGAGATGATATGTGATTATCAGAACTGATACTGCAGAAAAAACAGCAACAGGTGAAGCATTACACGCTTTACCGACCACCTCAAGGGAGTTAAAACAGTGGCGTGAGCAACAATTTATAGAACACAAATAAAGTGGGCGGACGGCTGGCATCGTTCGGTTTTATTCAATCATAGTTTAGCAGAGGGGGACTGCATGGTGCCGGTTTTTCTGTACGACTGTGTGTGCAGGAGTGGGCTCTCTCGTTGCTCTATTTTATTTGATTGTGGCTAGTAGAAAATAACAATGTTCTCCCCTGAGGAATCTGTGGGAGGTAATGACAGAGATCGTCCCGGCGAAAATGAGTTTTCTCTGCATACGTGTGTGCGTGTGTGTGTGTGCATGTGTGTATGCGAGCGTGTGTGCTTGTGTGTGTGTGTGTGTGTGTGTGTGTGTGTGTGTGTGTGTGTGTGTGTGTGTGTGTGTGTGTGTGTGCGTGTGTGTGTGTGGAGGTGAGAAAACCAATAGGGGAATGGAAAACGAGGTAAAAGAGGAGAAAAGTAAGAATTATGCATATGTATGGGTTGAACATGTGTGGGTGGCATGCTCGTACGCTGTGGGGCATTCACATGTTTCCACTAATACACACACACATGCACGCCCGCTCAGATATGCACACAGAAAGGGAGGAGTGTTTGCCTGGCTGAGGAGAACTCCGCTCCATCAACACAACACATCCTTTTTCGCAACATCTCCTCCCACATCTCCTTCTCCCCCTCCACCACCTTTATTTCTCATTCTCCCGGGAAGTGACACAGAATTCTTTTTAACTGCAGTACATTCATTACAAGAACCCTGCAACCCCCACATCCTCCACACCCCCATCCACTCCTTCTCCCTTCCCAGACGCACCGGCGAAATAAAGACGGTGAGCGTATCCAGCTCAAGCAGCTGTCCTGGACTTTAAACTGTCATTAAAAGCTAGATAGTTAAACACGACAGAGCCGCGGCTGAAAGAGATAGTACGGACTCATTCATGTGCTCCACAGAGCGTAGGAGCAGAGAGGAGAGCCTACAGACAGAGTGGGTGTTAGCACCGAGGACAGCCATCCTTATTCTCACTCTACTGACATCCTAGTCAGCCAGGATTGCACCAAGTGTAGCACACTTCATAGTAAACATAAACTACTTTCATGCTGATTGTATTACTCATTGTTTCCAACACCAATTCTGATTTTTTTAGACAGCCTATTAAAGTGACTTAAAGTAACACTAGATAGTGTTTTAAATGTTAAGCTAGAGCTTTAATCTCAGTGAGTGTTGAGTTAGAAACTTGACCAGTTTCATATCTGACACCACTCTGCAGCCCTGCGGAGAGGTTAGGTGTCCTATAGGGGGAGCTCTTATACCCATAGATATCATATATATCACTAGATGCCTTACCCGCGCTGTTCGTTGATTGGACGAACGTCCCTACGCGGCGGCCATCTTACCTCAGACAGTTGCCCCCTTTCGTAACATTGGTGTCAATGGTGAATGTACTATTTAAATAACTCTAACTTGCTCAATTTTCAACCGAATTTCAAACGGTTTGGTTTGTTTTAAACGCCAGAGATGTGGCTGTGAAATATGACGGATTTGGCCCGTTAATTTAAAAATGTGAAAGTATGTCATATCAAGCCTATGTGTTATAAGGATTGTAATAATGCAACTGGCTTGTAAATCCGTTAATATTTAATCTCGTTAAGAGTGTTTTTGTGTAAGTTATCAATCACCTTCCATCTGCTACCATTGAGAACGGAACGTAAGCTGTCCGAGGTAAGATGGCCGCCGTGTAGGGACGCTGTCGACTCCCAGTTAAGGCATCTAGTGATATATATGATATCTGTGCTTATACCTGCTTTACGGCTGTTAGCTGTAATGCTAGCAGTTAGCATTTTCAGTACGCTAATTGTCAATAAAAAGCACAAGAAGAAGAAAAAGAAGTTTGCTTTTTCTGTTGGCATCATGGCGGAGCCTGGAAGTAAAAGTAACAGAGTAATGTCTTTGGAGGTGAAGCAAAGAGCTAAAACCAGAGTGAACATCGGCGCGGCCTACGCTAGCTTGAGGGAGCTAAAGGAGGCTACAAAATCACGGTCATCAGTCTGATGGTGACCTGGCTTTGTTGCTACTGGACTTGTAAGTAATAATATTTTTGTCCAACAGTGTGGATCTTTTTACTTCGTGGTTTATTTTAGTATAAGTTGGCTCATGTTAGCGTTAGCTCGTTGTTAGCGCTAGCTACAGCAGGCTTCAGCAGGGTTGTTTACGACAGTTGTAATTCCACTTTCAACCAGTAGGGCGGAGGAGCAGGAACCTGCTCTGTGTTAAATGTCTTTAATGACAGAAGTCGTTCTAATGAATTCACCCAAATGTGACAAAAGCTGCTGCTGTTTTTGTTCCCAGTGCAGGAGGCACCAGACGCTGAGGAGACAACAGAAGATGAAACTAAAAAATGTCACAGTGGTTCTGTTACAGAGGAGGCGGGACAAGCAGAACCACAGCTGTGTGGATATCACAGAGAGCGTGTCCAGGTCTACTAAAGGTTATGGAGTTATAACAACACCTGCTCCTCCCTCTCCTCCCTGATGCAAGCTCACCTTTGGATCACTTGCTCAACTGAAAGGTTGCTGAACAGACCTGAAAAGACAAACGTGCTGGTGGACAGAAACAATAACTTCTAGAAGTGACTTGTTGCTTCTGTAGAAACGTTCGTCCTTGTGAGAGCTCAAGTCTGAGCTGAAGAGGGTTTGGAGATTAGGCAGATGAGGACAACAAGGAGGAGGAGGAAGTCAAGGCTTGACGCTGGGCCAGCAGAGGAGAAGGAGAGGAGGGTAGAGAAGCAGCGAGGGAGAAGAGGAACAGGCTGAAACAGTCAGGAGAAGAGTGCAGCGTCTGGAAGACGCCATCGATCCAGCTCTGGCAGAAACAGACAGCCGGGCCAGAAGAAACACGGCTTTCAGACTGATACACAGCAGAGCTGCTGACCCGACACACATCCGAGGACTCCGAGTCATCAATTTAACTAAACTTAAAGTTGTACGCCAATTTGTGTGTTTCCAGACAAGCATGAAGGGAGGAAGTGAGTAAAAACCTACGGTCTCAAACTTTGAATTTTCAAATTTTCTTGGAATGACAGAAAAGTCGTCACCCAGAGGAAAATGTCATTTTTATATCATTTCATAAGAAAGTTAAAAGTATTATAAAAAAGAATTTGGTAAAACATAAAAAATATAAAAGCCAAGTTGTTGCTTTTTTCAAATAAAAGCAAAAAAATAAAGTAAAATCAAATGAAATCAATAAAACGAACCAGGGACACACTGATATGAAAATGTGGGCCGATACTGATATACCAACATTTTGTGCTCCCTAAAGTGAACAAAAGCTGTTTTTTAAAGGAAATTTTCACCAAAACCTAAAACCAAACCTAAATGGCTATAGAGCAACACGAGTGTTTTCATTTTGAACTTGAAAATTCTGGATCTAAAATAAAAATATTCAAATGAATAAAGTAGATAATCAGTTTTTATTTTATAATAGGGACGTAAGAAAATATCGATACAGCAATATATCGTGATACTTTTTCCTGCAATATTATATCGATATTCAAAAGTCATGTATCGAATTTTTGGAAGAATTTACATGCAAACATTTGTGTGTTTTCTTTTCTTTTGGTGCAATTCAAACACCGACCGCTAGTTGGCAGCAGTGTTGCCGCCTTCACTCTGACGCAAACCGCGTTGCGTTTTGTGGTGCGGAGAGCACTTTTTTGATTTGTATTTAGAATCAGAAACTGCTGAAAGTGATATTGTTTACATATTTTTTCATGTTAAACAAAAGACTGAATATGTAATTGAAATATTTTAGTGTGTGATTCTACAGAGACGGCCTTTTTTGTTTATTTTGAAATGACTTCTGATAATGCAGATGTTAACTACTCCACTTATTTTTTACTTAAAGATGTACATGTTAAACATGTTACGTATCAGTTTTGACTGTTTATTGAATTTTCCTACAATAAATTCAGTCTAAAAAATCGCTGAATGTATCGCAATATATGGTGATACATCGTATCGTCTCCCTTGTGTTGTGATACGTATCGAATCGCCAGAATTTTACCAATACACATCCCTATTTTATAACAAACTTTTAAAAAAAATCTAACTTTTTCAGCAACTAAACAATAGATTCACTTTTTTCATCATCTGAATTTTAACAATTTTATTTTTCACTTAAAAACAAATAAAGAAATTTATAAAACTTCACAGGAAAATGTATGAAAAGTTTTATAGAAAAAAAATTAGCTGTAAATTTTGACACACGTGGTCGATTTTAACTTTCATGTCATCATCAAAGATGACTTTTGCTCCAGCGGTTTTCCGGTTTGACAGTTTCTCCCAGCGCGGCGGCTTGATTGACTGTTTTTTGACACGTCGGCCGGCCGAGTGTCGGTTTTACCGCTGCAGTCAGGAGCGGAGTGCTTCAGCAGCGAAACGTTTCTGCCTGCTTCTCCGGCCTGGCTGGAACTGATTAAAACCTTCTGCTGAAACAAGGTCATAATTCACTTAGCCATTTCCCAATTTCCGCATAATTACTCTCCCGCCTTGCGAACACACACACACACACACACACACACACACACGTTGACACCAGAGCACACACACAAACACATTTCCTCTCTGATTTGTGTCATTACGGAGAGGAGAGTGGTTAAAAGGTTTCAGAGTTGGCCTCTTAGTGACAGCTTAAATGGATAAAACCTCAATTAAAGACTCGCTCCGTGTCTGCCGCGCTCTCTCGGAGGATGGAATAAGCATAATTTGAGGCAGTTTGATGAAATGAGGAATTTGCCTTTTTCTTCCTCGTTTCGGCGGCTCAATCAAAACCTTCAAACTCAGGACTGATCTGCTCTGAAGAAAAGGAAAACCTGCTTCAGAATCAAACATGGCCGACATTTAAATACTGAGGAGCTGCTAACGTTAGTCACAATCAAGACTTAAAGGGAACAGGTGGAACTTCTGAGGAGGGTTCCATTGAAAGTTTATGAACATCTTACCTGTTGTAGAGCCTCAGTTTAGAGATATTGTTCTGATTGGTCCAACAGGCTAATGCAGTGGTCACCAACCATGTTCATCTACTTTAGTTAGCTCCTGTTGTCTCCCACCGTATCAGAGTACTTGTACGAGTACACTACCATAGTACTGGACCGATATCTGATGCAGCGTTCCAGTTCTGACTAAGGTGTTGAGCTCTGATTGAGTGTTTGAGTACATTCTCTTACATCTGATGGCAGACATCTCTGCTGCTGGGTTAGGGCAATTTTCTTTGGCTTAAATTTTATAAAAACACTTCGCTCGGTCATCCGGTCTCCTCACTACCTCTGCCGTAACAACGAGCATCACAAGAGATCCGGATATCTACCTAATTCTGCATCTACAGGCAAAGGAAGGGGAAACCCAACGCAGCTCTAAAAATACATTAGTGGAGCACACAACTGATCGGAATTGAAATCTAAATTAGGTTTTATGTAAGTTAGACCATGTAAGACCAGCTCAGTGGTCTAGTGGTAGAGTGTCCGCCCTGAGATGGGAGATCGTGGGTTTAAATCCCGGTCGGGTCATACCAAAGACTTTAAAAATGGGACCCAATGCCTCCCTGCTTGACACTCAGCATTAAGGGGTTGGATTGGGGGGTTGAACCACCAAATAGTTCCTGGGCGCGGCCACAGCTGCAGCTCACCGCTCCCCCAGGAGGTGGGTCACATGCAGAGATGTAATTTCATCAGTGTGTGATGATGACTAATGGGACTTTAAAACATGGCTGAATTTTTGAAATAATTGCACAAACACCTTTACTTTTCCTTGTTAATGGTAAGGTGAGAGGTTTTCCATGGTTTTGGTTTGTTTTGGGGTTTTTGCTTCTGGTTTGTGACCATGTTTATTACAGCCATGATTAACGCAGTCCACACCAGCGCCTGATGACATCAGCTTGCAGTCTGGTTTATTGGCTCCAATGAAAATGTGTCTGATGCAGATTTTCAATAAAATGAAATTTCATAGATTTGCTCAGCAGTTGGATTGAAGCAACTGCTCTTATTCTAAACGCGATGGTGTAATAAACGTAAATGTCCCCAGGTAATTTCAGCCCCGTTATCTTTTCACAATCTGTAATCCAGCTGTGACCAGATTACAGATTTTCAGAGCATCTGACAGTGATGGAAGCAGGGACGTAAAGAAATGACTCGCCCCACATTTGGAGATCTTCACATGTGTGCACAGCTGGCCAGAGCCCAGGTGTGAACGTCAGACTGTTGGTTTTTGGAAAGTTACCATAATTGGGCGTCACGGGCAACACCTGACAGGAGCTTTTAATCATTTTCAGCCTGTCCAGACAACACCTGAGAGAGGGAGGGAGAGAGGGGGAGAGTGGGAGAGAGAGAGAGAGAGAGAGAGAGAGAGAGAGAGAGGGAGAAAGGGAGAGAGAGAAAGAGAGAGAGAGAGAGAGCAAGGGAGAGAGAGAGAGAGCAAGAGCGAGACAGCATGAGAGAGGGAGGGAGCTGCAGCAAAAGTCCATCCATCCATCTCTCAGTCACACCTTTAATTCAGACCAAACTAATCTGGAATTAAATTAGACATCTGTGATCAGAATATCAATCTCCTCTTGACCAAGCCGGATTAAAAAAGTATTTTGTCAACACTCAGAATCCATCGCTTCAGGATTAATTAGAGCCGATGAGCTGTTTTCGTCCTACACGCGCGAGTCGAGACGAGATTCCAGACGAGTATTCCCAGCGTTCCATCTGATTCCAATTAGTCGCATGTGTTACAACTGATTTTGTTTAGTATGGTCGTGCTTCACCCAGACTGAGGAACGCAGCATTCAGACAAGAGATTATTACGTTCAAATCTTTTGTTTCAAAACATTCTGGAAGAATAAAACAATCGTGCAGCTTTGAGAGTCGAATCAGTGTCAAAGGGTTTGAGCTTTGACACTGAAAGACTCCACTAGCGACACAAACCTGCTCTGGAAACACAACCCACCATGTTTTGGCTTAATTTCAAATACCCAAACCATAAAAACATACATTACATTATGACCAAACCATGTTGGTGCGTACAACCTCCTTCTGTGGGAGCACTGCCACCAGAATCCCCAACGCTCCACCCATGGCCCTTATACGCCGTCACTGTTATGGTAAACCACCCAAACCTCACTACTGAGGTCTTATGTTCTAAATGATTGTGAACCAATCGCACCTTTTCACACATATTAGGAGCCTAATTTTCAAACATCTCTCCAAGACCGTGAAAGTTCTGGATGTTATCTGTCAGTCTGAATGGAGTCTAACCAACCAGCACTGAATTTTCACAGTCGCTCATGTCAAATCTGTCCCAGCACGATCTTTGATTAGCTGAATCGCAGGTTTTCATGGCAATATCTTAAAAACGTCAGATGATTTTTAAAACACGAGAAACCCGTGTATGGTGATATAGAATCGAAGTTTTGGTCCTAGAGTGTGGGGTGTGTGGCCACACAGCAAAGACAACGCACCAAACACAAACCAGCTTCACTCACAAACATTCCATGGTCATCCAGGAAATCTAGCAAAACCTTTTGGGATCAAACCTGGTTTCGGATAAACAAACATGGCGATCAAGGAGGAGGATTTGGATTTCCCTTGCTCTGTCCAGCGTGCTTCCATCACTGCTATACATAACATTCAACAGGCTGCCCACTCGTTTGTCCTCGATATAGGGCCAAGACAATCCAACGTATTGAAGACTCGTGATGAAAGTGGTCCCAACATGTGATTAGACTAGGGGTGCACCGATTGCAGTTTTTGACCGATCTTGAGAAAAACTAGCCTAGTGAACTAGACCAAATACTTGCTTTGCAGAGTTTGGTCTAGGCACGCTTCATAGGAACCCTCACAGCCCGATCCACTGCTGTGGCTGTCCAATCACAGCTCACTATAGTTTTGGTTGGGCCAATCACAGCGCTCTATATTGTGGGCCAATCACAGAGCGGGAGTAGCCAATGATGTCAGAGCTGCGGCCGCGAACACAAACAACATGGCGGCAACACAGGAACCACGTTGGTTTGAAACGGCTTTGTCATCAACATTGGATTATTTAGACTCCAACGTGCGTAAGTCTGTCTGATATACTTAGCAGCTTCTTATTTTTATCAAAGAAAGTAGTGCAATGTCCCAGTACACCTGATATTCACATGTTTTCATACAAAAACGACAGAAATCATTGATGTTAGACGCCATTAATGCCTCCCTCTTTTCCGTCGCTGTGATTACGTCACGTTGTTCGTCACTCTGATTGGTCCTAGCGCTATCCAATTGCGTGCTGACATTTTGAAAGACAACCGTAGATCCCGCCTCACGACTGAGGGCCGTCAATGGGTCGTGGCCAGACTATATATTCACATATATAGGATGGCTTGCCAGGCTAGAGAAAAACCTGAGATCGGGGCCGATAGATCGGTGCACCCCTAGATTAGACCAGAGCACTCTTAACACGCCACACATGGCAGGAATCTCTGAAAAGATCATCTTTAGAGTCATTATCGTTCTTCAGAAGAGGAGAATCGGTTCTCCTGTGATGGACCAGAGACCTGTTCTGGGTGTCCCCCACCTCTCTCTGGCTCCCCACAACCCCAGTGAGAATGAAGCGGTTCAGAAAACAGATGCATCAATCAATCCCAAAGAATCAACGTCCATTAAAGAGTTACTATTAGACCCAGCCCAACGCAACACGAACACTTCACCGTTCCATTTTCACAGCAAGGCCTTCGATTCGTCGATCGAGTAAAGAAAACGACATTTAAAGAACTAAAATAGCCAACTGAGATGAGCGAGAACAAGTGGGCTCAATATTTCCTGCTTTGTATCAGGATCAATGAGGGAGGCTGATTTGTGGAAAGGTGTGTTTTTGATGTCGACACACAAAAGACGACTTTGGTCAATTTCTGAAAAGAGGAAAAAGCAAAGAGAGGAAACATTCAGAAATCGTGGGTGAAGTACAGAAAAACCAGACCTCGAAAGCACATCTTTTCAAAGCAGTGGAAAGATTTAGTCCAACTTAATTTGAAAAAGATTAAAATGAAGGCACACAGACGCCAAAACGCCGCCAACCAGACGGTATTGATGACCGGGCTCCTGTAGCTCATTACCAAAAAGATAGAAAACACTCCTCCTTCTCCATCATTTGTTGCCTCGATCATGGACCGGACGACACCTGTCAGAAAATATTTACTTCTATAAAGAGACGGCGACAGCACGGGAAAGCCAACAACCCTGAACCTTATTATGCAAACGCTGGTCATCCATCACACAGGTGTTCCTTATTGCTCGTAATTAATGACGCCTCGGCGCGAGCATCTGCTCGCATCTTCACACCCACGACGCGTCGCCCGCTCGCCCGAACGCTCGTGGCCTTATTACCGGTTCCTGATGATCAGTCTGATCCTGGCGTCGTGTGATTAGAGCTGAGGCTTTGCTGCACGTTTACACAAACGCCCATCCAGATACCCTAATGTAAATGTTGTTGTCTAAGGATGTGAAGCTGGGGCACGGATGGGTTTGTGCTGCTGTCAAAAGCATTCCTGATTGGCCTCCTGAGTCCTCCTCTCTACCCGTCTCTCTTCTCTAGTGCATAAACCAGGCAGACCAGGGCTCAGGCATTATTACCATTATTATGTTGACCCTGCTTCCCCCCTGCTTCTATTACCATTCAAGACAAAACCCATCTGTATTCCTCCGAACTTCCTCCCGCAGCATCCCTGCTTCCTGCATTATTTCTCTCCCGCCTTGCGTGACGTGTCTCGGCGCCCTCCGACGAGCCGGGTGAATATAAAACGAGTTCCACCTCAGCATCAATTACCACACATATGGCTGCGCGATGTTACGAGGAGCAAATTCTGCTTGCGACAGCTGGCTTCATCTGAGTGACCTGCGTCGAGGTGACTCTCTCAAACGGACACGCGTGTGTCTGCACATCGCCGAGTCGCTCACTAAATATACAACACCGCCACGTATCTGCTATGTAAACGAGGCCGCGTTATTAAATTACACTCGTACACATGTATACATACGCGCCCAATGCTGCACACACACACTCGCAGCGGTGGCTAATTGCCAGGTGGTGGAGGATAATGTGTGATTTAACGGACTGATGGATTTGTTTTTGTTTCAGTCACCCCTCGATGAGCAGAGACATCTGTAACACACACACACACACACACACAACTATACTCAAGCATGGTAACAATCTCAGTGCAGGAAATTACCCATTTCCTCTGGATGAAAACAAGTGTTTGTGTAAATATGCTAGCGGTTCGGAGCCGTGCACGAGTGCTGCTGTTTAATCCCCAGCCTGTCTCTCGTGGTTGACGAGTGGCTCGAGGGGGGTTTGAAGCTGCGGGGTCCCGGGGCTTTACAATGTGTTTACCACTCCGACTGACAGCTCTAGCGCGGCCTATTATTGGCCTTCTAAACCTCCGCGCTGCACTACGAGTTAGAGAAACTCCGGGGAGGCTGACCGCCAACGGCTAGCTAGCCGAGCCTCCAGACGTTTGAATCCAGAGATTAAAATAAACGCTGGAAACAGGATCTGGGCTCTTGTGCATGAAAGGGTAGATTAGACAGGTTTCTCTAGAGTTTATCTTTTATCTGCCGCTGTTTGTGCCTCCCTTTTGTTTGCTAATTCTCTAAGAAGGCTGAAGTTATCCAGATCCGTGGTTCATGCTGTCATTGTGTGTGAGAGACGGGAGAAAAGGGATGAGGCAGGTCCTCGGAGATCAGGTGTGTGTGTGTGTGTGTGTGTGTGTGTGTGTGTGAGTGAGCAGGGGTTAAGAATATGCAGCTCCAGGGATAAAAACAGAGTAGGTGGTAGACACAGCGGAGAGGAAAAGAGGTTAGAGGTCATCCCGCTCTGGACTACTCCAGTGCTTAATTTGGGAAAAATCCAACCGCCCATTCCGAATGATTCAAAATCAGCCGACGAACGACTTCATTGAGTGTACGCTTCATTAACAGCGATTACGTGAAAGTCTGGAGTTCTTTATGCCTCGAAGCGTCGTCTCCATATTTAGCAAAAATCAACTTTTGTCTGAAGGTGGAATTTCATTAGCATTTATTACGGAATACAAGGAAAAAACAGGGAAGTTGGAAGGAAACATGAGCTAAAATGGATTAACAGTAGGTGTTCACGCGTCTCTGAAATAAGCCGATACCGGTTCAAGTATCACATCACAAACCAGAATGCTTCTACTGCTTCATGCAATTCTGTCATGAGCTATAAATTCCTTCTATAGTTTTATTTCACGCCAAAGGCTAAAAAATCACCGGCCTAGAGTTACCATCAGGCAGACACAATCATTTAGACCCCGCCTCTGCCTCCCCTCGCTCAAACAGCGTATTTTTATTATGTTTGAACAAGCAGTCATGAGAGAAAGTCGCAATTTATCCGAATGCCGATCTGAGAAAGACGGTGAATAACGCTCACCGAGACGCTCCTAGTATCGCCCACACGGTCAGGACTCACGGCAAGATGGAGAACAGAAACGAAGGTGTGCAGATGTGTGACACGAGACCTTTCTACGTATGAAAATGTCAAATTTACTCTGAGTATTGCTTTTGTCTCTGATCCCAAATCACACAGCAGGGTTGAAAACTAGCTGAGGTTCTGTTTTAGACGTGACCTTTGGGACAGGATGTGACAGATTTTAACATAAAGAGACAAAAACCTTGAGTTTCTCAACATTCTTAAGAATCCAGAGAGGACAACACTCCAAAAGACGGAGAGAAAAGGGAAAGAAGAAGAGAGAGCGGTTTCAAAGAGAAGCGAAGGATTAGGAGGATAACAAAAAGGCTAACGCACAGAGTGTAAACAAGAAAGGGGGTTAAGGGAGGGATAGAAGGAGAGAGCAGGCTGGAGAGGGAGAGATTGAATAGTGACACCGCTGCAACACAATGAGGTCAGGATGAAGAAGTGCTCCTAATTGAATCACACAGAGGAGAAGACGAGAGAGGAAGAAATCTTCCCCTCGTTTTTCCTCCTCGGTTCCTCAAACACGAGAGGAGGTGTGAGAAACAAGAGGGAGGTGATGGAGTAAACTGTTACAAGTGCAGAAACTAGGTGTGTGTGGCCAGCTGGAGCAGGAGGTGTGGAGATGAAGGTTTGGAGCCACCTTGACCACAGCGGGGGTCTGGACTCGGAAATAACCTCAAAAAGACGAGAGCTGCACCTTTATCATAATTCATCCACAGCAGCGCCAGAGCTGCACCGAATCAAGTACAGAGTTAATCAACCTGTTCACCAGAATTATCGTTATATCGCAACAATCTGCGATAATATCGCGTGTTTTCCGGTTATGGTGAAACTCAGACAGGTAAAGAAGAGAAGTGTGGGGGTCTTACAGTATGTTGGAGCTGTTCCAGTAAACCGAATGCCTGTTGGCGGACACCTGGAGCCCGTTCCCCCAGGTGAGACTCGTTAGCACCCAAAGAGCCAGCGCTGCCAGAGCCATGCTCCCGGCTCCTCTGACGCCCGCTTCGGTCTCTCCGGCCCGGCCGCGCTCTCCCTCTCTCTGGGTCCCCTTCACCCCACCAAACACCGCGGCTCAAACATTCCAGCGAAGCCTAACAGACGAGAAACCAAAAGGAGCTTCAGGCAGGCATTAAAAGACTAGTTGTTGTAGTTAATAAGTTGTAAAAAAGTGATGCAAAGTGACTCTCCCAACCTCCTCCTCCTCCAGCAGCTTCAGGGGTTATGGTCCGTGTGAGCGGGGATTCTCTCCAATCTGAGACCGAGAAAGAGATGCTGCAGGTCGGGTCCAAGCTGGAGGTCGGTCCCTTCCTCCGAGCATCAAACAGTCCAGAGTTTGTGCAGCTGGTGCGGCAAAAACGCCACTGAAAGAGTTTTCTGGTGCAGTTTATCAGCGCAAAGCAGGTCACGGATGTCTGTCATCTGCAGCGAAAACAGTTCAAGCAGCCAGCTTCATGAGCTCCTTTTTACAACCATCCAGCAGCCACACGTCCCTCTCCTTCCTCACTCCTCCTCCTCCTCCTCCTGCTGCTGCTCCTCTCTCTCCTGCTTGATAGGCAGCGCTCGTTCACCTCCTAACTCCGCCTCCTCGCGACAAAAGCGCATTCCTCCGATATTATTGTGGCGGAGTTGCAGCACATTTGAAGTTTTACCTCCTGCAGAAGGAGACCACCCCCCATCACCCCCACACCACCAGTCTCTGCAGCGACCATCTGCAGACAATCTATCTTCAGGAGCCCCCCCACCCCCTCCTCTCCACGCATACGCGCAAAGGCGCGCGCGCGCGCACAGATGTGCATTTTTAATGTGGAGGCTAAAAACGCGTCTCTGCTGCTGCTCGGATCTCCTAGTCAGTCTAATTCAGCACTATCATGGAAATCCACTCACGTGATGTCTGCACGTTTAAAATCCACCAGAAAACACAAAAGAAGGAGAAATAAATGTTTTCAGAGCCGGACAAGGAATTTTTAAAGTGGTGCCCCTAGGTTGAAATGTGGTTCCACCTGTAAGCTCCAGGTTTTCCAGCCATCTCAGAAACAACAAGAATTAATTCAGCAAATGAGCAGGATTCTCCTCATTTCTGGAATTCCATGTTGTTTGAATGTGTGTCCATTTTTCAATGTTTTTATTCATATTTTTTGAAGGGGGAATGAAAATATTTGTGAATGATTAAACACTGCATGTGTTACATGGACACACACAAACATAGATTTCAATAATAATAATAATAATGTTGTTGTTGTTGCTGTTATTATTATTATCATTATTATTATTATTATTATTATTATTATTATTATTATTATCATCATCATTATTATTATTATTATTATTATCATTATCATTATTATTATTATTATTATCATTATTATTATTATTATTATTATTATCATCATCATCATTATTATTATTATTATCATTATCATTATTATTATTATCATTATCATTATCATTATCATTATCATTATTATTATTATTATTATTATTATTATTGAAATCTTCTCAGGATAAATACAAATGTCTTGACACAGAATTACCAAAACACAGCATTTTCATTTTAAAGTTGAATAAACTCAAAACTAGTCTGTTTTTCCAACGAACATTTTTTAAAAAGCTGTCAACATGTAAAATGTGAATTGTTCATAACCTCTCTACAGAACCTCGTTTCAAAACAGAGGCAGTGCCAAGGAGGAGCTATAGCACCCCCTGGATTAGTAATTCAACCCCAAGAAATGATTAGATTTTATTTTACAATTCTTTTTTTATGTTGTTATAACCCAGTAGGTTGTTTTATTGGCCAATCAGTGTAGTCTACCTCACACCTGGCTGATTGCAGTCAGTCTAGTTTCTCTCTCTGCTCTCCCCACAGGTGTACGGCCACATTTGTGTTCAGGTCACACCTCCTTATTTTAACCTTCATTTTTAAAGGTTGATTTGAGGTCATTTTGGTTTAATAAATAATATTTTATGAACTTTTACATGGTGTGTCTCTCACTTTGTTATGGTCCGAAGAACAGGGTTGTAACAATTGGGGGCTCGTCCAGGATATGCACCCAGGACCTTTTGTGTAACAGGCATATTCTTTAACATTTGGTTGAGGTAATATTCAACCTACAAATCAAAAATAATCAGTGAATAGTAGAAAGTTAAACAAAAGAAAGACAGCAGGAAAAGAACTTGGCCTTTGACTTCATAGCACTGCAGAAATGAACATTCTGTTGCCACCACTGCTTCAGAATATCATAGCTATCACTTTGAGGACAGTTGGAATATATTATTTTTAGTTTCCAGGAAACCGTTTACAATTCTTTCCATGAGCTCAGGTGTTGCATGAAATGGCAGTCCTTGATTTCCTCTTTGTTCTTTCAGTTAACCTGTAATTTAGCTAATTGTGGGATCTTTCCCCACAGTTTTAGTTGTTTATCCACATTTTCACAGTTTGAATGTGGATAATATAAAAACAACTCTCCAGGGCTGGTTGTAGTGGGGGAGGGTCCAGGGTGGGCCAGTGCCACCCTAACAGTAAGCATGGGCCCCCTGTGGCCCCCCTGCTGAGGGCAGATAGGCATTAATAAAATACAGAATCTTGTGATAATTTATCCTAATGTGAGATGTGGAACCAAAGCATGTGAATGCATTTATCTAAAGCTGAAAAAAGATGCGGCAATAAATTCTTTCATGTTGTTACTGATATAGAAAACATTTTTTTGCTAAATACTTATATTTTGATACTTATTGAAAATATGCTATATCTAAGCAATTGACCTTTCGCCGAGCCCCGCCCCCCTTAGTTACTGTTGCCAACTCCGACAATAAGTGGATCAAATACTGCAGCTCCGCAGATTTCCGTGATGGAAAGAAGTAGACAGATGCGTGTCAGCGACATTTTTTGGAGCAATTTCTCCTCAATATCATCCAGATGGAGGCAAAAGGGTTACAGTATGCAGTGGAGGGATATATTAGTGTCGGCTCCGCTGAGCGAAGCGTAGCAGGGAACAAGGAGTTTGGAGTTTGGGAGAAGGTCCGGCGTCCGGGGACGCGTGGATCCGAGGAGCGGTGGCGGCGACGCGGTGTCCCTGTGAGATGTCAGATGTCAGATGATCTGAGCTGCAGGCAGCTCTAACAGAGAAAAGCTCCCGGCGCTCTGCATCGCTTCAGTTTATCATCTCAGCTGAGTCTGTTTATAAAATGAAACTTTTTATGCCCGTGTTTACTTTCATTTTTAGTTCCCGGCCGGAGCTCGGCATTAATTCATCATGTGATCATGACACCACCCGCTGTTGCGCCATGGCTTAATGTGCGTTTAAAAGACACACAGTTGAGGTAATATTACGCTGATTTGCCGGCACAGTGTGTCTTATCTAAAAGGGTCTTGGATAGTCTGGGAGGCGGACCTCCGCTCAGCCGCGGGCGGGGGGAGCACTCATGCTTGGCTGTTGCTGGTTGAGCTCGATGAGGAGGTTCTGAAGGGAAACGAAGGAGACACGACTACTATCGAGGCTAATGCTTAGTAGTAAATTAGGCTTAGCTTCATCATTTTGTTTGGATGTGTCGGATAGTAACAGTTGCTATGATGTGTGACTGGACAATAGCCGTTCTGGGGGCGGGGCCGGCGAAAGGCTAATTGGAATTGAATTGTTGTAATTATGAAGTAAAGTTTGAAATACTTAAAGGCAATGTTTTTAACATATACTTACAAAGGTGCCTCTCTAACAGAGCACCTGGCCCCCCTCTAATGTTAGTCTAGAAACACCCCTGCAACTCGCAGCTCGATTAAACTAAAGGAAAGCTAATTAAAGTGTTTAAATCAAACACTAACGAGCTAATCAGAGAGAATTCTGTAGTTTTATTGACAGTTTTACTCTCAGGGCCGCTCACTGCCTTGGATTCCCTACAACCACTATCACTGTGATTTGTTGTGCATTATGCTCCATATCTGAATCATTATTTTTTATTTACAGGAGCGATGCGGTTCGTGATGAGCTGTTAGCATGCAGCAGCTCGGTCCTGCTGTAACAGTGTTCAATAATTTGCTCCCTCTGTCACCTTCAGTGAACAAACCGTGCATCTAAAGTGTGTTTATGTGTCTGTGGGAGAGAGAGAGAGGGGCGAGAGACAGGAGGAGGCAGAGCAAAAAGAGAGAAATGCTATATAGGAGTCGGATTGTTACAGTTTTCTTTTTGCCTGCTGGGAATGAGTTGGTTAAGGAGAAGTCAGAATGATTTATTGGGAGAAAAAAGGAGGGGAAAAGGGGAGAAGGAGAGTAAGAAAGAGAGAGATGAGATGCCATCGGGGAATCCCTCTGTCTTCTCCAGGCCTTCTAGTCCTCTCATGAGCTGTCCATTTAATCCCCCGTCCTCCGCTGCTGCTTCCTCTCACCTGCGTCACCGATTCTGTGAGAAAACTTTCTGATCCTGTATTATTTTATCTCTGAATTTGGGTCTTGGTGGTCCACCTGCACCTTTCTCCAGCTCTCGCTCAGACATCAATTATGCATTTTATCTTAATTAAATTATTTAGGGATGCACCAATATGAAGTTTTGGGCAGATACTGATATCAATGTTATTGCCATTAACCGAGATATATATATATATATATACATACAGTATATATTATTAAATACACAGACCACACACATTTACGCTTCTGAGATGATTACCCTCACTGTGACATGACTAAATTACACATCATCACCCCTCCTCACCCTCTGAACCAGATACAGAAATAAGACAGAAAAAATATCGGTTGTTACTATCGGCCCGGTTTTACTTATCGGACCGATACTGATATGTTAAAAAATGACTAGCATTGGCCGATACCGATATTGATGCTGATATATCCCTAAAATGACTGCTATAATAATGAGTTTTGTCAGGTTAAATCTGATGTTTCTGGTTCTATACCATTACTCTCCTGACTGATGCTTTTTTATAGCTCATTGTAACGATATAGGAAACTGTTATTGATGGGGCCATAAATATAAATGAATACATGAATTATCTTCCTTAGCTCTCGGGGTAACCTCAGGACTTTCATGATGTTTCCAGCCCAGAGCTGACCAGCAACACGCGTAAAAAGTTCCTTTTCCTTCTCTTTAAAATGTACTCGAGGTTCTCCAGTCACTGTTTTTGGTTCTACGTGGACCACCAGGGTTCCAGAGGGTTGCATTAACTCAAGTCTCTTATTTCTTTTTGAGAATGGACGCCACATTCTGATGAAACTCTTGAACTGGTAGACTTCCTCTCACGCCGCCCCATGCCTGCTCTCGTTCTTGGCCTGCTTCGCTGCTCACTGTTGTGTTAGTAAATCGTACTGACACTCCCCCCACCTCTCCTCCCCCCGCCGCCTCACCTCCCTCACCTCCCTCCCACCATGCCCCTCTTTCACTCGAGTGACTGACACGAATTTTCAATTTCTCTGTTTACCTTTCACTGCTGTGCCTAAAACAACACTGATACAGGCTAAGAGCAGGGGGGGAGGCGGGGGAGGAGACGGGAGGGGGAGGAGATGAGCTCAGAAAGGATGAGGGGAAGAGGAAGAGGAGGAGAGGTGATGCTGAGATTGGATGCAAAAATGAACGAGGTGCAAAAAAATGGTGCTTTCCGTGTGTGTGCGCGCGTGCGTGTGTGTGTGTGTGTGCATGCGTGTGTGTGTGTGTGCATGCGTGTGTGCGTGTGTGTGTGCATGCGTGTGTGCGTGTGTGCGTGTGTGTGTGTGTGTAGTGATTCTTCTGAATTGTCACGCAAACTTATTCAGCAAAGTTGATGAAGAGGAGGTGAGAAGAAGGGAAATGACAGGGTGCATGGGAGAGGAAGTGTGTGTGTGTGTGTGTGCATGCGTGTGTGCGTGTGTGTGTGTGTGTGGTGGGGGGGTCAGGAGTAAAACTTGGACGGGGCACAGAACATTAGGAGTGCAATGAGATATAGAGCCAGATTTATAAGGCTGTAGAAGGAGAGAGGACAGCAAGAGTGATGTGCAGAAGGTGTTTTTTATAATAAAAGACAGGAGAGATGAAGGGAGGAAAAGAGGAGGAGAGGGTGAACGGAGAGAGAAAGAGAGAGAGCTCAGAATAGATACGCTCCCAACAGCATGAAATATTGAACGAAGGAGACTGAACACAAGGAGGAGCAAAGAAAATGGAAGGACTGATAAAGACAAATACAATCGGTGTGTGTGTGTGTGTGTGTGTGTGTGTGTGTGTGTGTGTGTGTGTGTGTGTGTGTGTGTGTGTGTGTGTGTGTGTTGTTTTGGAAGCAGGAGAAGAAGAAGAGGAGTGGGTGACAGAAATTTGAAGAATAGTTTGCTTGTGGCTGGGGAGCAATTCTCTCTCTCTTTCTCTCTCTCGCTCGCTCACACACACACACACACACACACACACACACACACACACACACACACACACACACACACACACACACACACCGATGAGCCTTTGAGTTTAGATTACTCCCATGTGTGCAGGAGCTGGAGCAGAATTTGGTGGTGTTGAAAATATCACACCACACAATGTGTTTCATCACTACTTTCACCATAACACACACACACACACACACACACACACACACACTTGCACGCCTCCCCTCGCTCGCCCCTCTCCTCCCCCTCCGTCCCACATCCTTTGATCTCCCTGCTCACTGATCTTCCCTCCTTCGTGTCAAATCTTTAGGCTGTTTGGCAGGTTTGACAAAAATTAGCAGAGAACAGATTTTATTTATTTAACTTCCACATCATCAGAATCTCTTAGAGGCTCAGCGGTGATTCAGCCTCCCACCATAAACAACACCCTGCAATACTGACTTTAGTGTTTCCCCTCAGATCACACAGCAGGAGGCTCAGCTGACGGGGTGAGGACAAAGATCAGGAGGGTGTTAATGGTGGCAGTCTTCATGTACATGACTGTGAACCCAGTTAAACCAGTGAGTTGCTGGTTCTGGACTGTTGCTGACTTAAACGTCCTCTCACAGACGTCCTGGCTGGATTTAGTCTGAGACAACTTTGGGAGAAGTTGGCGTTAAACTGTAAAAAGTTTCAGACATGAATAAAACATCTGAGGTGTTGGATCGACTGTGTGATGATTCCAGGTGGTTGATTAAAGCAGGTTTTGCTGTTTTACCTCCTGTTGGAGTCTCAGAGATGATGAGATCCTGGAGTCTGACTTTTATGTTTGACCTCTTCTGCACCAGAGACACCAGACGGACCTGAATTCACCTCCTCTGGAATTCTCTGTTTCAAAACGTCAGGAAGTTTCGTTCAAGTGTGAAGGGATGGAAGAAGAAGAAGAAGAAGAAGTTCTAAGCCCCTCGTTTAATTCATTTTACTTTATTTTCTTTCAGTGTTTCACGTTTTATTCAGTTATATTAGTTTTGTTTATTTAGTTATTTGTGGTGAAGAAAACTCATTAAAACTATATGAGATTTCTTTGTATTTTATTTTATTCAAAACCAAAAATATAACATGAATTAAATGAAGGTTATCTCAACACAATTGTTGGATTAATGAAAAAAGGATTTTTAAATTAAATGTATTTATTTATTTATTTGGACACGTTCTGTGATGAACGGCTGGAATATCAACAGAATGTTTGGTTTCATTTTTCATTCATACATTAGACAAGATTTCAACTTTTGTATTTTAAACTAATGGAAAAAAAAACACATCTGAAAATTTTACATTTTATACTTTGGACGTTTGAACAAACAAACCTCAGAATATTGATGATATGTATTTTAATTTTATTTATTTATTTGTTATTATTTTATATTTTTTATTAATTTATTTACTTATTTATTAATTTTATTTTTATTACATTTTTATTTGTTTATTTTTATTATTTTATATTTATTTATTATAATTTTTATATTTTAATTATATTTATTTATTTGTTTTTAACATTTACCATCGTTGTTTTGTGTAAAGAACAATGATTTTTCTTCTGTGATAAGTGTTAAATAAATAAACTTTTCTTATATTTGCTTCAGATGTTTTATACATTTTTGATATAAAACACTTTGGCATAAAGGAAAGAAACCAGGTCATATTAATGAAAACAAAAAGCTGATCACTTTATTTTAAAAAAATGTCTATTTTTTCCCAGACTGAGCAAAAATCAGACAAGTATTTTTGTGCGTCTCTGGGATCTAAAACACTGTTTATAAATTCTGAATAACCTGCAAAAACACACGTCTTAAACACAAAACAAAATAATACTTCATTATTTTCCTCATGAACGTTTGTGGATCATTTATATTTTACTAAAAGAACAAAACAAGATCAAACATTACCTGAAGCATCATCTTTCAGATTATTAGTCACTGTTTTACAGATAATAACTCTTGAGGATTTACTTTGTTTTTGCTAAAATGTTTTTTGTGTTTCCTGATTCAGCTAAGAAATGGGATCAAGTTGTGTTTTTGTTTCAGGTAACTGAAAGTTATCAGCCAGCTTTGGTCCTAGCTAAGTTTCTTTCTTACTTTGCCTAATGAGTCATTTACCGTACCAATTTATTTATAAAGCACAGTTTCAGAATAGCATGGCAGTTAACCAAAGTGGTGTACATTAAAGAGCCAGAGGCTCAGACACAACAAGACATCACAGAAAAACCCAGGAATAAGTTAAAAAGTATAAATAATAAAGAGAACAATCAAAACACAACAATTAAATGCCAGGAAATTAAAGCCATACTATGCAACTTTTTATATGTTTAACAGTGGCGGCTCGTCCATAGGGGGCGCTAGGGCGCCGCCCCACCAGTCTCACAGGAAGGAGAAGAAGAAGATAGGAATCAAAATATATTTAAAAAAACATAAAAAGTAAACTAAACGATCTAAACACACCATATGGACTAAGTGCTGTGTGTAATCTGTGTTTAATAATGTTCTTTTTACTTTTAACACGGCCGAATCGTCGACGTACTTGTCACGTGTCCTCTCGCGGGCGCAGCAATCTTTACCATTGACTTAATATGGGCTAACTGGCGCATGTGCAGTGGGTCCCCAAACCGTCCACAATGAGAAAGAATAGGAGAGCGTTTGGTCGCATCTTTTAGCGATCGTCGCCGCCTCACAGGGTGAATTCTGCTCAGACCAGGGGGAGGAGATCGCTGATTGGTCAGGTTGTTCACCCCGCCCTGAGGGGAGAACTTTCCACAGGCTAGCGCGTCGTGCTAGTTCAGTTGTTTGTTGTTGTAGCTGCTGCCGCGCACACCTCAACTATGGAGAAAACAAATACAGCTGCGTCTTTGAAAAGTGAGCCGTTTAGTAGGAGGACACAACAGGACAAACTTGGCCTTAAAGAGCTTGGACCCGACCAGCCGGACATTAAAATAAAGCAACAAACGCAGGACAGAGGGAGAAGTTACACAAGGACATTTTCCCAGCAAAACAATGCCAGCAAACAGTCTGATCAGCTCAGCTTTTATGTTGGAATATATAACTTCACGAACCGAGTGGATTTTTTTAACTACACCACACGGATTATGGCCATAACCTGCAGGTAAGCCTCATTTTAGCTTTTGGCTTCAAGAAATTAGCATGCTGCCTCGTTAGCGGCTAGCACCGCTCCATACGGTTTGAACTAAGAGTGGTACTTCTATTCTTCTTGCTTTAATCTAAACGCCTGCTTCTGTGAATATCTTGCGTTGTGTCACTGTGTGTTTTTCTGGATACGTGTAGCGTCTATTTTACGGCCTCACGTTTATTTACAGCTTATTGGGTGTTGGTAGAAAGTGGATTCTATTGATTAGATTAGCCTACTCCCCTTAAGCGTGTGTGCAGTTTGTGTAATATATGGGTGAATGGATGAATATTAAGAATGTTTTTGTCAAAAAGATGACTTTTTGAACAACTTTGTTGCCGGAAGGGCTACTGTGACCGTCAGTTGTGTGACGCTGATGCATAAGAATCAATGGTAATTTGGCGTCCCCTAGTGGTGATATGTGGTTAGCGCCCCACCCAAAAAAAAACTCACCGGCCGCCACTGATGTTTAAATCCTGTTGTTGAGCCAGTTTGTGCTAAAATGACCCTTTACAGGGTTAATGAAATGTCACTCAGACCCCCACCGCCCTCTGGGGCCAGAATACCACACTTGCAACTTCAGAGTGGCGGTCCGGTCCCTGTTGGACTTAGTAAAGTGGAGCTGACATGCGTGGTGCTGCAGTCTGCTTCCAGCATGTTTCCTGCATGTTTTAGATCATGAACACAGCTGATGTGTTTGATTTAGTGATGAACCGCTCCTGTAGACACTAATGAAGGCTGAGGAGACATTTCAGCTGTTAGATTAAGGTGTTAAAAAGACCAACGCACAGCGAGATTAGTTTTACTTTTGGTTTCACTAACGGACACTAGGGGGGGCTAAAAACAAGCCAAAACTGCCAAGTGTTCCTTTAATGAGGAAAACTGTTAAAACCTGCTAAAATGACACAAATGAAAACAGAAAGGGCTAAAAAAATACCACAAGGAGCAGCTAAAGCAGCAGTTGAACCATATTAAAAACTAAACGAGCTAAACAACTCAGTAACGTGTACGGAAGTCAGACTTAGTCCTAAAAAGTTCTCACCAACAGCTCCTGATCACCTAAAACAGAAGTTCTGGTTCCTTAGAGGCAAAATATAAAGAAACAAAAGCAGGAATATAGGTAAAGGTCTGCTCACTTCTGTTCATAAATGAGGTTATAAGTCACACACACACACACACACACACACACTGATCTGGTCGTGTATTTTTATCCCTTTAGCTCAGGGTTTTCTTTATCACAGATCTTACAGGAGACAAAACGTCGAGGCCAATTTAACAAATGATTAATGCAATCTGTGTGTGTTTCTGCGGCTAACGAGCACGTTTGTGCAGCGCGGAGCCTCGTGTGGATGAGACTATTTAGACAAATGTTCCTGATGCCTCATACATCACAAGTCTCAGCACTGTATCATCCCATGAGCACACTTCTGCAGACAATGCAGAAACAATGAAGGCTGCAGCTACACACACACACACACACACACACACACACACGCACACACACACACAGCCCAGAAAACCCCTCCCCTGGACAGACACACATGCTAACACATGAACAGGTGCGTGTTGAAGAAGCCAGCTGCCAGAAGCTCTTTGAAACATCTACATTTCATCAGCAGCCCCATCAGCCCCAGCAGCAGCAGCACAGGTGACGCCGGGCCCAGTGGGCACCCAGATTAAGAGACTGGGAGGAGGTTTAACATACACTGTCATCTCAGGTCAGATTAGCATTTTCCCTTTCTTGTTAAAGGTTAGCTATTCCAGTGGCTAAGCTGATCTGAGATAAAGGCACCTCCCACCCTCCAAGGACAGGTAACTGGAGCGTTTGATGGTGACGTTGTGTTTTAGGAGGACTAAAAAGGACAGAGGGGACATTTCTGACCGTTTGGACCGGTGTTATCGGGACCCAGCCAGCGTCCCTGACACCTGTACCCTTCCTTTCTTCCTCCATTTTTCCATTTCTTTCTCATGTCTTCTTCCTTTGTCGTTCGCTCTCTGCTTCCTTTATTTCCATGTCCACTGCTATCACCGGCACCTTATTGCTTTTTAAATTCACCCCACCGCTGCTATCTCTGTTTTCCTGATGCCCTCGGCCTTTCTCCCGTCCCTTTTGCTCGGCTGGTGTGAGGGAAAAGTGCTGTCAGGTGAAAACCCAGACAGATTAACCTCTGACCCTCAGCAGGAGGTGGGACCAATTGGTTTTGCAATCGCTGTCAACGTAGCGTGCAAGCATGATGAGAGTTCCCTTTTTCCACCCTTTTCTGGAAGCATGATGGGTATCTAGCCCAGCTCAGGCTGCTGGAAAATTCAATGGCACTCTGGGCTGTGATGGTGCATTATGGGTAATGTCAACGCCAAAATAAAAAAAGATGAGAGACTGTTTCTGCTGCTGTCAGCAAACCAGAGCTTATATCAGCATCAAAATGTCAAAAGTTACCAAAATGTCTTCTCTCTCTCTCTCTACACACACACACACTCACACACACACACTTGGGGGAGATGTTTCAGTGGCAGGAGGAGACCCCAGATTCCTCTAGGCTGACCTGGGATCACCCCGGGTTGCTACTGGAGGAGGTGGCTGGAGGGAGGAGGGTCTATGCTTCCTTCCTAGGGAGGATGCAGATAAGTGGAACAAGATAAAAATGAAAGATTCAGTTTATTTAAGTGAAAGTTATTCTAAAACAACCTGTTTTACATCATCAAATAACAACACAAACATTAATTTATATGTAAGAACTTATTCTTTACGTGCACGACTCCTTTGTCAGACCTAAAAACACAGAAGACATTATTTCACCTTTACTGCCTGAGTGATTCATAAATTAAACATAATAATTAAACACTGAATAGAAACTGAGTGGGAAAAGCTTTGAAAAGCTTTCAGGAAACCAGAAGAACCATTAAGATAATTTTATAAAATCACAGGAAGTCTGACTTACTGGAAATGAAAGAAAAGACGGATGACTCGAGACTTTCATGGTGCTGAAGTTAGTCCAGTTCTGTGTGCGTGTGTGCATGTGTGTGTGTGTGTGTGTGTGTGTGTGTGTGTGTGTGTGTGTGTGTGTGTGTGTGTGTGTGTGTGTGTGTGTGTGTGTGTGTGTGTGCGTGTGTGTGTGTGTGTGTGTGTGCGTGTGTGTGTGTGCGTGCGAATGTGTGTGTGTGTATTTGTGTGTCTGTGTTTATGTGTGTGTATGTATGTATGCATGTGTGTGTGTGTGTGTGTGCGTGTGTGTGTGTCCTCTGTCACTCTGACTGACTGCTGAAAGGCTGAAAGCAGCAAAGCCATTCCAGGCTGCAGAACTGAATGACGACAGGTACTCACTCGGCACAATAACACGACTCCAACCGGTCGTCTGCAGCGCCGTCACCTCCGTCTGTAAAAGCCCCCTCGGCCCCTCCTTCTGCTCTGACTGCCTGTCAAACTTGTTCGACTGAACCTGAAACTCAGCTGGACTTTTTAGCCCAGGATCAGAGTCAGATCCACTGAAAGGATGAATCCATGTGGATGCGTTTCCTGTTTAGCATTCTTTGACTTTCCTGTGATTTCTTTTACAGTTCCTGCTTCCTGCTGCTGCTGGACGAGGGCCGTCACTTCGCTTTAACGTATGACTCACTCGCTGTTGCTGCTACTTCTACAGCCTATTGATGAAATTAATGACCAGAGTGACTAAATGAGCTGTCACAATATGTGGCTCTGGAGACTCACAGAGCGGCGGGGGGGTGGGCAGGCGTTTACACCGACCAAGCTCAGTCAGCCACAGGAGAGCTGGAGCAGAGAGGAGAGGGACCTGGGGAAGCTGCAAGGTGAGGCAGAGAGAAGTAAGACATCAAACAGACCAAGTTGCATGGAAAAAATAAAAAATGGAGGGAAAGGGAGAGAGAGAGAGAGAGAGAGAGAGAGAGAGAGAGAGAGAGAGAGCAGGTAAAAGCAGGTCTGGTCCAGGTGGGGTTCAGACAGTCAGTGTGTTATTTTAGGAGGGCAGAGGGAGGGAGGATGAGAGAAAGGGATGGATGGAGGGAGGAGAAGATGAATGTAGTTAATTAAGACGAGCAGGCGGAGGAGACAGTGTGGAATTACACAAACACTAATTAGAGTCTTCGTTAGGGGGCACAAAACGAGAGCAGCACATCCATCATCTCAGCCCTCCATCCCTCTTTTCTCCCTTCTCTCTGCTGCTTTCGCTCTGCAGCCATGTTTCCTCGCCCTCACTGGCCCCGCCCTCTCAGATCCTCCTCTGTCGTTTCCTACCTGTCTTCCTCTCAACCTCCCCTCCTGGTTTTTTTTTTGTCCCATTGATCCCATGAGTGGAAAACTAAATAGGCACAGTTTAACATCTGGAATCATAATTGAAGCAACCGGTGCTGCATCCTTTTGTGACGTTTTCTTGATTTTACGTCATTTCTTCTTTTGAGAAATGAGTGAAAGATAAACATGCAAAAATGACTCAATATGTTTTTTTATTTCCGCCAGTTTTTATTTTCCTTATAGAAAACCTGTATAAGAATAAATCAGAACGTTTGTCTCGATCAGATATGGTGTGCTAATAGTTTTTCTAGTAACATGTAGTTAATTAAATGTTTTTGATATCTAATAATTTTTACACGATTACAAATTCAGCTGTCCAGTCTTCAGCTAATGTTCAGCTGAGAGGCCCATGATGTCATGCATTCTAACTTCTGAGTTCCCTGAACTCAACTTTGTGGAGAAAAACTCAAACTCAACCGCTTAAGATACGATTTTAGTATTTAAACTAGGGGGCAGGAATTTAACGCGTTAATTACGATGAATTAATTAGAAAAAATAATGCGTTAAAAATGTACCCATTTGAGCCTGAGCGTCCCCCAATCCAGGGACGAGCACACACACAGCATTCATCCTGTAACCCTCAGCAGAACTTCCCCTGAACTCTACGCTACACCTCTATATATATATCAGCAGTGCTCTGCTGCCACCTAGTGTTCAGTTCAGTACACAACATTTACAATGTTCCATGTCCATTTACACTTCATCAATAACACATCTACTAATATTTACTCATCCCAACAAATCCCACAATGATTCCCTTTATAATGAGACCAAAGTAATCAAACAGACCTTGTGGTTACAGAAATATACTCATTAAAGTGTGGGTGTGACATCTGTGACTCACTGACATTATTTTTGATTTAAAACATAGCTTGGGCTCAAATTTTGTTTAATTACAAAGCCTCTAATTAGATAAAAATTTTTAATTGCGTTCCACCCCTAATTTTAACATTTTAATCTAATAAGGAGAAATACGTTTTGTATAAGAAGTGTTGTCCTCTCGAGGATCCACACGAACATCATCTGTTTAAACTCAAATGTCTTCAACCATCTCATTCCAGAGCTTCCTGTGAGAATCTCTCTTCCCTTTTGTCTTGAACCAAACCCGATCTTGGTGCTGCCGGGTCACAGGTGGAGCCAGCCTACAGAGCTGAGGATGCTTAACTGTTTGAAGCTCCAAACTCAGGTCAAAGGTCACATGATATTCACAGCTGGAGCCTTCTAACAAGCTTCTGTCCACCTGCCCGTCAAATCCAGGTGACCCCACAACACTTACCGCACAGAGATGCTCTAACTGAGCCTTTTGTTCACGAAACCCTCGGAAATATTCTGTTTATAAATGTAGAAACAACATTTATTACCCTTGTTTTAATATTTTCATAATCACCCGGTAAAGCAGTAAACATCAGTTTTAAACTCATCTAACAGTCTCCCTAATGAATTTCAACATTTCCCGCAGACGTTTTAGACTTAAAAAGGTAAACACCACCTTTGCTTCGTAGAGCGTACCGAGCTCCTGTGTGAACATTATTCAGCGTCCCAGAACACAAAGACGGAGTGGACCACAACCCTAACCTCTAATAAACAGATCAGATCATTAAATAAATAAATAGGAATGTAATAACAAAATTCTACCTCAGGGTTTCTCAACAGATTTATAAAGTATATAACTTTTGTTTTGACTCACTTCCAGGTCTGTTTCTGTTGGACGTGTCAGCGGCTGTTGACCCTGTTGATCACGACATGTTGCTTTCCCTGCATGGAGCTGGATGTCGGTGTTAAAGGTACCGTCCTTCAGTGGTTTAAATCCTACTTAGATCATTTTCAGTGAGTTTGGGATCTTTTAATTCTAACGCAACTCCCTTGAACTGTGGTGTGCCCCAGGGCCCAATTCTAGGCTCAGTAATATTCTCACTGTACTCACTACCATTAGGCGTTATCTTCCGGAAGTACAACATATCGTTTCACTGTTTTGCTGATGACCTGCAGATTTATTTGCCTCTGGTCCCAGAAAGTGAGCCCCCTTCAACGGGGCCCTTTTGGAATGCTTAAGCGATATAAATCAGTGGATGTCCTTAAAAGTCTTTCAAGCTAAATAATTTAAAAACCGAGATCTTGCTTTTTGGTAGCCAGAACTCACTGGAGGGTGTTGTCAGTCCTTTTGGCTCGTCTTTTTTGAAACCCTGTGTAAAAAATCTTGGTGCACTGCTAGATGATGCTTTTAAGTTAAACACGCAGGTTAGTGCAGTGGTAAATCTGGCTTTCATCATCTGAGGCAGTTAGCTAAAGTACGGCCTTACCTTCCTGCTGACACCATCCACCTGTTTGTTTCCTCACGGTTGGATTACTGTAATTCCCTCTATCTGGGTCTGGACCATTACTCCCTTCGGTGCCTTCAATTGGTCCAAATACCCAGCAGCGCACCTGCTGACTGGTACCAAAAGACATGATCACATAACCCCATTGGCCTCACTGCATGGGATTCCTGTTTATTTCAGAATCTATTTTTTAAATTTGTACTTTTTGTTTTTAAATATTTGCACGGTACGGCTCCCTCCTACGTCTCTGAGCTGCTGACTCGCCATGTTCCAACCAGAACCATGCGTTCTAGTTCCCAGGCCCTCTTAACCCGTAAGACCGGTGGAGACGGGGCCTTCTCTGCAGCTGGACTGAAGTTAAGGAACATCCTGCCGTTGCAGATAAGGACTTCTGATAGTCTTGAGCATTTTAAATCTTTATTGAAAACGCATCTTTTTAATCTGGCTTTTAATCCCAGTTGACGCGAGCATTTGAGTTTTCTTTTAGATTGGTTTTATTTGTTCTGTGTCTCTTGTTTTTATTGTTTGTTTTTATTGGACACCACTTTGGGGCGGTGTGAACTGCTAAAATGTGCTATAAAAAACGTGACCTTCGACCTTGAATAAGTGGAGAACTGGAAACATCATCATATTCCAGATTTATTCCTTTTTCCATTTTCTAAAACAGGAAAATTAGAATGTCGAATAGCAGACGCTCAAACCGTCCACATGATTTCATATCTACCGTACATAAAGATATAGTTTCTGTTTGCACCGTTTACTATAAATGCTTTTACCCTAATGTTGCACATGAAAGATGTTTCAGACAAAAGAAAGTTCAGCTGCTGTTTTCTGTCTCACTCAGAAGTGGAACAAAGTTCTGCAGGAATCGTTTGTACAAAAATGATCCAAATGCAGAAAAAGAATCTGAAATTTGAATTTCTGAAATGAGGAAACGTGGTTTCCATCCCTAGCTTGTAGCTTTGCTTTCTTGTGTTTATGATTTATGAGCTCCTGCAGGTCTTCAATGTTGAGTCAGGTGGTTTTTATTACACTGGTATCCAGTAAAATCAGCGCTGTGATCATCGTCTGCCTCCTCTCTCCATCAGACACTTATGGTGAGCCGGCCGACGCAGCAGCAGCATCCAAACCTAAACCAGCGTCGTGTGTCCCAGCCCTGCAGGTGAGGCAGGGTGGGGGCGGGGCCTCCTAAGAATCTGACTGAGGAGCTCACAGGATGAATAATGAATTCATGTTTACTGTAAAATCATTTATTAACAAGATTTTCTCTTTCTAACCCTGAGGCATGAAGACTCGTTTATATGCTTAAAAACACAAAAAAGTCAAATAAAAACTAAACATTTGCTTGTAAGTTAAAGATCTGACGTTGTTAAAAAGTATAATATTTAAATAAAGAAAACAGCCACGACAGTGATGTCATCAGGACTTTCAGGCTGATGTTTTCTCTGCTTTTCCATTATTTATCATTGCTTTTGTTGACTCACTGTTGCGTGTCTGCTCACAGCGATGCGTAAGGTCAGCTCCTGACCCGGAACCAGCAGGCTGAACAAACAAACCAAGGGTTCAACTAGACGTGACCTAAAACGTTTTAATTCTCTCTGATTGAAGAAGACTCACTAAAAGCCTCGCCCTTCCACTACGACGGATGTAGGCGTAAACTAGGAAGATGCCGTTTGTTTTCTGGCTTAAGGAACAGTAATTACATGTTAAATCAAGAGGAAGTAGAAAAAAGTGACATTTAAAACATTCCTGCGATTCGAGCCGCTAAGCCGTATCTCAGTTGTCTGAGACGGCTGTGGAGAGAAAATACAAAGAGTCTCAGTTGGAATTTCACCACATGGGCAGGCGAGACACTTTGGTGACAAATTTTATATAAACTACCGTTTATTGGGATGTGGCAACCAAACTGTGACAGTAGTGCAGCCAAAAAGCTATTAAAGATGTTATTATGGGTGGGTGTTGATGGAGAACTTGCACATAAGCCCCCGACTCTAGTGTCACGCGGCACACTGCCCCCCACTAGTCGGTCAGCAGAACCCGGGCTTTCCACCGGATGTGTAGTAAAAGCGTTTTCCCGTGACCTCAGCAGTGAGACCTTTCTCACTGGGAGACTTTCAGACGTGGATCAGCAGCAAAACCATTCCACTCAGCTGATCCTGGCCACAAAATCACAGGAGAACTGCAAGATCACGCGTGATTTCACCATTTCAGGAAATAACAAGCAAGGAGAAAAACAGCGGCTTGTTTCCAAAAAGTCTGTTGTTTATTTTCTGTTACGCCAAGGAGGCGTCACACTTCCTGTCTGGCCCGATCTGAACTACTGAGCTTGATGTGTTGTGCATTCATAGCACGTAACAAAAAGGCCTGAAGCATAAATTTAGTGGGGCGACGCATCGCTACGCTTCTGGGAATCATCACTTCACGGCTGGTAAAAACAAACCTGTTAGCTATAACCTGTCCATTAAAGAAACACAGAGCAGGTTCCTGCTCCTCCGCCCTACTGGTTGAAAGTGGAATTACAACTGTCGTAAACAATCCTGCTGCAGCCTGCTGGAGCTAGCGCTAACAACGAGCTAACGCTAACATGAGCCAACTAATACTAAAATAAACCAGGAAGAAAAAAGATCCACACTGTTGGACAAAAATATTATTACTTACAAGTCCAGCAGCAACAAAGCCAGGTCACCATCAGTCCGTGATTTTGTAGCCTCCTTTAGCTCCCTCAAGCTAGCGTAGGCCGCGCTGATGTTCACTCTGGTTTTAGCTCTTTGCTTCGCCTCCAAAGACATTACTCTGTTACTTTTACTTCCAGGCTCCACCATGATGCCAACAGAAAAAACAAACTTCTTCTTTTTCTTCTTCTTGTGTTTTTTATTGACGATTGGTGAACTGAAAATGCTAACCGCTAGCATTACAGCTAAAAGCCATAAAGCAGGTGAAGAGCTCCCTCTATAGGACACCTACCCACTCCACAAAACTATCTAGTGTGGTTTTTGGTCAGCAGAGGGCTGCAGAGTGGTGTCAGATATGAAACTGGTCAAGTTTCTAACTCAACAATCACTGAGATCAACGTTAAAGCGCTAGCTTAACGTTTAAAACACTATCTGTTGTTACTTTAAAATGGTCAACATGCATGACACAACCTAAGCTGCCTCATATTTCTGACTTACAGAAACTAACCTGGTTCCAGACAACACGAGGAAGTTGGAAATCCTTGCAAATGTCTGATATTTAGGAATTCCTTCACCAGTGATGTTTACAGCTTATCGCCATCAGTAGCGGCTCAGTCAGTCCGTGGCTCAGCTGAGCTTTGTAATTGGAGCTTCTTCTCGTTTCTTATCCTGATCTTTAATATGTTGCAGCAGGAAGGTTCCTAAAGTTGATTTTCAGAAAATGTTGATTAAAACCATCAGGAAAATGGAAAAAAGACAAAAAAATGAACAAAAATTAGATCAATCTTTTCAGATTTTCTGAGTGTCTTTTCGTTATCATAAAAGTCTCAAGTGAGATATGTGTGTGTGCGTGTGTGTGTGCGTGTGTGTGTGTGTGTGTGTGTGCGTGTGTGTGTGTGAGAGCAGTGACTGATGCCTCTCTCCTTGTTTCAGGCGTTTTGAAGACGAATGGGACGGAGGAAAGGAGAAAAAACCACCAGAGCCACTTAAGTGGGTCTAAATCCATTTAACCATTTAACCTCTAAATCCTCTCAGTGTCGACTCCAACCGCCTCCTCGTCCTCCGTCTGCTCCACTCTGGCTCTCATAAACTTCACTTTCTCATTTATTTCACTGGCTCGGTCCAGAGGGACTGTTCCAATAAAAGCAGAATGATGCAGAATGTATTAAATAAGATTAGTTGGGTTTATTATTATTATTATTATGGCACAGCTAAGCTAATTCATTCTAAGCTATATATTGTATAAACTATTAAAAATGTAACGCCACATTAAGATAACTCAAATATGTGAGGAGGGGCTGCATGGAGGTGCATCTGAGAGGTAAATCGTCTTCAAGGAGAACAAGAAAAGTCCAACTAAACTTTGAGATTACCCCGCCCTGGACGACTAAGAATCAGATTATACAGCATAAACACACATGCTAGGGATGTAAGAAATTATCGATATGGCAATATATCGTGATATTTTTTCCTATTAAATCGATATTCAAAAGCCGTGTATCACATTTTTGGAAGAATTTACATGCAACTATTTGTGTATTTTCTTTTCTTTTGGTGCAATTCAAACACCGACCACTAGTTGGCAGCAGTGTGCAATGGGTTTTGTTTCCACCATTGAAATGTAAATGCCTCTATTATGGTTCAGATACCTCATGTTAACATGTTACGTATCAGTTTGGACTGTTTATTGATTTTTCCTACAATAAATTCAGCCTAGCGCTGGGCAATAAATCGAAAATTTATCGCTATTGAAATTTCTAACTCTTATCGATATCGTTTTTCCCGTGTCAATAAATTTGGTAATAAAAAATGAAAAGATGTGTGTAGGTTGGTGACGTTCATGTTCCTTTAAAGGCCCTATCAGTGATATTCATAGAAATCATGGTAAAAACTGCGACTCTTTAGCGCCATGCAGTTTCGAGTAAGTATTGCAGCTACGGTGGCCCACTCAAAAAGGCAACAACTCCAGCGTTCACTCCAGCTATCTGGTTCGTTTTTTTATAAAAAAGCATGAGATTGATTTATTTCCAGTCTCTGTAGCCTAACCCACACAAAGCATATAACTACTCAAGCAGGTAAAAAACATTTTTTAATGAGTGTTCAGTCTTAATGCATAATGCCACACGTAGCCCCCCCTCCCCATCCCCCGACAAGACGATGCGCGCGCACCCCCCTCCCCCCGCGCGACGAGGCGGCGCTATCCTACACCCCCCTTAGTCAACAAACATCACGGCTGTGAACATTTCTAGGGGAAACACTGCTGTTAGCTGTTGTATCAACCTACCAGTCCTGAAGGAAGCTAGCATAGCTGCCTGTCACCGATTCACACACGGAGGAGGGGTGGCATCAGCTGTGGCGTCCGGTGTCATGTGGATCAGAGCAGCGGAGTAAACAAGAGTCTGCCGGTTAGCCATCAGCTGATCGGTGTGCGCCGCAGTGAGGATCGAGATTGAGCTAACATCAACCCCTGGCTGTTTAGCGATCGGATAGCCGATGAGGTTTGGCTGGAGCCGGGGACACGCTGTGGAAATAAACTACCGGTAACTAATGCTAACATGGCTACCGGCTAGCGGACCACCGTTGGGAGAGACACGGCAGGCTGCGGTAAGAGAGGAGACTTTAATAGTAGGAGCTTTCTTGAAGAAGGACTTTGGAACTGATATGTTGGGACCGGATTGGGAGCTTTATTATGAAGAAAAGATCAGCTGAGGTGAGTCATAAAAACAACACTTAGAGGCTGGTGTCTAGCTGTTGCGGGCGGGGTTCTCATCATATGCGGCTGCTGAGTGTTGGAAATCAATAAGACCTGACATATTTGATGTGTCTTTTGATTTCATTGTTTGTTATTCAAACTAACAAAGTCCAGCAACAGTGTAACAGCTAGTCTCGTCTCTTCTTAGTTGAATTGTCAGACGCCATGCTTCCACGGCGCACTGCTGCCCTCTGCTGTTTCTTTCAGGTTACAGTCATAGTGCAAACGCGTAACTCAGAGCTCGTATGTCCCTAAATAGCTACCGTATTTCAAGATGGAGGATGACCATGGAGCGTCGACCACAATTTATGTATTAAAAATGTAAAATTTGAAGCTGAGAGGAATATTTAGAATTGATGTTGGTGAGAAATATTAATGAAAAAGGACAAGTTTGTGCACTGAATACACAGAATTTGGTAGTAAACAGGTACAAATATTACACATTGTGGCTTTAAGAAGCTGAACCACCTCGAGTCACATGACAACGTGACTCAACGTAATACACGTGACAGCCCCATCTAGTGGACAACTTTTGGTTTTGCGCATACGTCGACCTTTTATTGTTATTGAGGAGAACTCCTCAATATATCGTGATATTGATTTAAGGCCACATCGCCCCGCCCTAATTCAGTCTGAAACAATCGCTAATATCATCTGGCTGAATGTATCACATTATATCGTGATATGTCGTAACGCATCGCCAGAATTTTACCAATGCACGTCCCTAACACACAGATTTAATTAACAATTTTAGTTCTCCACAGGTTTAGATTTTGCTTCGTTACACAAGCAAACAGAATTATGGCAGAAGATTTAGAAAACATTCACAAAAACTAATATAAGACTTGTTATAAGATGAAGTTCAGATTTAAGAAAACATGAATATGAATAAAATCTCAGTAAAACATGTTGTGACATCATCATCACCATGCGTGGCGTTAGATCATCGTTGACTTGTTCGATCAGGTTTGGACTAAACGAGCTCCAGTGAAAGAGTAAATGAAACATTTAGAGTGGATATTCTTCATGTTTCTGCTTTTGCAGCATCAGTTTACGGTTTAAAACCACCAGTAGGTGTAAATTAGTTTTAGAGTGAATGAAGCAGCAGCTGTGGCAGTGTGAGGTTGCATAAAACATAAAAAGTTTCCTCCTCTGTGTCTCAATCTCTAATTTGATAATTAAACTCTTATTAATCCCTAAAAGAGAACATCAGATGCACCAAGATAAAAACAGCAATACAAACATAAAAAACAAACATCTATAGGGATTATTAAAAACGTACCCTAACATGTAATCAGAGATCTTCTGATGTGACTTCTCTGAATATTTGTCTGAATTCTGCCCAGAAACACACAGAGAATTAAGAAACTTCCAGAATGAAACACTAATAACTGGTGCCTTCAGCACCCTGGACAGTTCCTCTGTCCGTGCTAACGCCACGCAGAAAGGCCAGAGCTGGGATTCGAACCCTCTCACTGCATGGGATGAGTGCTACCACCACACCACCATGCAGCTCCAAAAGAAACAATAAAAAGATGATTTATCAATTTAAAGTGTCCTTTAGAAGCTTTGTGGTTGAACTTGTGTCTGTTGGCTAAGGGTGCGTTCAATTTGTCCTCGGAAGTCAGAAATCCCGACTTCCAAGTAGGAAAAATCAAATAAAATGTCCGCAAAGTCGGACCTCCCAGTCGGAAACTTGGAAGTTTTTCAGAACTCCGACCTCAAGATCCAAGATGGCAGCTCTCCGTATCGACAACAGTAAGTTTTGGTTGAAATGTGTTTATTTTACAAGACACACATGAGTGTTTAAAATCAATGATACATGTAGCGCTAGCATCTTTACGCTGAACAAACTAAAGTGTTGTTTATTAGCCGTCTGTGTTCGTTGAGCTACCAAGCAGCAGTTTTCGAGGGCGCCGCCATGTTGGAATTCTGACTTCTCTGGTAACCAGAACGCTGTTAACTCAGGTGTGACGTCATTCCGAGTTCCGAGGTAACTTGAACGCAGCATAACAATCACGTTTCCTGTGTTTATGGGTTAATGCAGGACTTACACTTTATGATCCCATTTGTCACCATAGCAACAAATTTACTAGAAACCAACATGAACATGAACTGATGCTGGACCTGGATGGTCCACCAGTCTGAGGCGAGGTCAGACTCCTGACCATCTGGATCGGACCGTCTCTTCATCCCCTACAGCAGCTCTTCCTCTCCCTCTTCCCCGAGCCTCCCGCTTTCACATTCCCACTTTTTCATTTCCATGATCTCCCTCACTCCTCCACTCCGTCTCTCCTCTTCCTCCCTCCCTTGGATATTTAGTTTGATTTATTGCTTCTTGTTGGAAAGGTTGGCGTTTTAATAACTCAGCTCCTCCTCGTCCCAACGAGAGAGAGAGAGAGAGAGAGAGAGAGAGAGAGAGAGAGAGAGAGAGAGGGAGAGAGAGAGAGGGACCTGGAAGAAGAACTTAAGTAAGCACAAAACAAACGTGTGGACAGACACAGGTTTTTTTTCTTGCTCTCCTTTTATCTCTCCCACTCTTTCATGTCTTCCGGTTCCTCTCACCGTTCGCTCCGGCTGAGGATATAAAAGCTAAACGTGCGGCTGAAATGGATGTCGATTTGAGCTCCTCTCTGATCTGTGGAGAGGAATGACACACACACACACACACACACACACACACACACACACACACACACACACACACACACACACACACAGCAGCTGTAATGGACTGAGGATGTGAAAACTGACAGCCACATAAAAATGGACCATCAGGTTTGATGCAGAGGAACCAGACAGAAGAGCATCAGTGAGAAAGATGGGCTTTGAGCACAAGGTTGGATCAGAGGCGTAAAATCAAGGACGGCGTGAGAAAGGTCCAGCGGAGAGTTAAAAACAACAAGAGCCAGGAGCTGCAGCGCCGACCAGAACCTTTATTTAGATGGTAATTATTCACACTGGTCATTAGAGGACCGTATCACTTTCCCTCATTTACTGAAAGACAGCGAGGGAACGGGAGGGCAATCATTACAAGATATCACTTTCAGCCTGGTTCTGATGAGAGGAGAAGCAGCACAGCAGGCAGACCTGCAGCAATAAGACAATAACTAGCAATTAATAATTCAAATCACAAACCACCGGCCGGAGAAACGGGAGTTAGACAAACCTGTGGTGTGATTTTTGCTTCGTTTGCTCCTCTCAGCCACATAAAGTGAGATTTTTATAAACAAACTGGATTTTTAAAACTTCTGGTGACTCATTATTTGGATTTTAAAAGCTTAGAGCAGGAGTTCCCAAATGTTTACCCACTGTGTCCAAGACAAGCCAAGACCCCCACCCCCAACTCCCACACGCATAAACACGTTACATGTGATCATTTGCTAAATGTATACAGACATATAGAGCTCTAACTTTTATATGGAGTTCTGTGTGTTATTAGGATTTTATAAGTGTAATTTTTACAAATAAAATCTTGCTAACCTCACAACCTCAGCAAAGACAAAATTATGGGGACCCCCTGTAATCTTGTGGGGACCCCATTTGGGGTCCTGACCCCTGCTTTAGAGGAATGATGACTACTTTGCCCGTCTGGCTGATATTTTCTAGACTCTAAACCATCAAACTTGTGTCGTTTGGTGAAAAACGAGGAAATGAAAAAAGCGTAGAAGTCATGAAGCACCATTATTCAGAGAGCATCTTTAGCCCAGATAAACAACAATAATGCAGCTTTACTGGGAACGTGTGGCTCTTAGTTCTCAACGTTTATCGCGTGTCGCCGACCTGCTGCAGCGTCTTCTTCCATTATTCATGAGTGTTTATCGTACCGATGGACCCTGCTGCAGGGCAAATGTTCCTCTGGGACAATAAAACGCTGATTTGACTTAAATCTTTATTTGCATTTTGATTTGATCAGTGTCGACATTATTGCCACCTACTGGTCAAAAGTGAGAATTCAGCTCTTTTACTGGAATTTCTGCGTTTGGTATGAATGAAGACATTTACGATGGTGGCAGAGGAGTTAAGTGGCCGCCTTGCAATCGGAAGGTTGCAGGTTCACATCCCGCTCAGTCTGTTGCTGTCGTTGTGTCCTTGGGCAAGACACTTAACCCGCCTTGCCTGCTGGTGGTGGTCAGAGGGACCGATGGCACCAGTGTACCGCAGCCTCGCCTCTGTCAGTGCGCCCCAGGGCAGCTGTAGTTACGATGTAGCTCATCCCCACCAGCGTGTGAATGACTGAATGTGTTGTAAAGCGCCTTGGGGGGTTGTAGAAGGCTAAGAAGGCGCTATACAAATACAGACCATTTACCATTTATTTATTTATGTTCTAATTGATAAAATCAATCTCTGTCATAAGTCAGCAAAAACACTGAAAAACCCGCGCCATGTCAGTCAGAGTTGATGATAATGACAATAACGGTTTATTTATTTATCGATTTTTTTTTGAGCTCTTTGATCTCTGGAACGTTTATTTGCTCTTTCAGAAGAGTTCTCCTTTATGTTGCTGGATTTAAAATCTGTTCCAGGCAAAGTGGCTGGTAACACTTTACAATAAGGGTTCCTTTATTAACGTTTCTGTCATTGTTAACTGTTAAGGTTCGGACAAAATCTGCTTAGTAATGCATTACTTATTATTAACATTAATATTAAAGCCATGCTACGCAGCTTTTTCATGTTTAAATCATGTTCTTGAGCCAGTTTGTGCTAAAATGACCCTTTACAGGGTTAATGATGTCACTCAGACCCCCACCACCCTCTGTGGCCAGAATACCACACTTGCAACTTCAGAGTGGCGGTCCGGTCCCTGTTGGACTTAGTAAAGTGGAGCTGACATGCCTGGTGCTGCAGTCTGCTTCCAGCATGTTTCCTGCATGTTTTAGATCATGAACACAGCTGATGTGTTTGATTTAGTGATGAACCGCTCCTGTAGACACTAATGAAGGCTGAGGAGACGTTTCAGCTGTTAGATTAAAGCCTAATTTCTACTTCTCTGTCAGCTCCCCGAGGCAGAGACACGCACGCATTGACGGAACTGTTTTGCCCTTGAACTTCTCCGTCACCTGGAGAGCGCTGCAAAGCAGTTCCCCGCCAGGACAACAGAGGGCGTAGCGCTTTTCTGGGGTATCCTGTCATGTATCCGGTCCAAAATAGTGCATTCTTCAAGCTGCTCCCTGTTTGCTGCTAGATATCTTCAGCTCTCTTTTTATTTTTTGAGGCGGCGATGGCTGAGCTGGTGACGTATTTAAAGAAGTGGCGTTCTGACCAATCACAAGCTTGCGCTCTCCGTCTCGTTGGACGGATGTTTAGAAAAGAGAGCTCGACTCCGTCCGTCCTTGCAGGCCTGCTGGAGAGCTCTTGCAACGACGGATCATGGCGGTGCGTCCGTCCGTACTGACAAAAACAGAGAAGTATAAATTAGGCTTAAGGTGTTAAAAAGACGAACGCACAGCGAGGAGAGAAGTTTCACTTTTGGTTTCACTAACGGACTCTAGGGGGTGCTAAAAGCAAGTATCCCTTTAAGCTGTTATTAAAGGTCCTATATGTGATTTTCATAGAAATCATGGTAAAAAATGTGACTCTTTAGCGCCATGCAGTTCAGAGTAAGTATTGCAGCTACGGTGACCCTCTCAAAAAGGCAACATATTCACTCCAGCCATGAGGTCCGTTCTTTATTAATAGCATGAGTTTGATAGTATAATCAGTTTATACCCACACAAAGCATATAACTACTCCACCATGTGTTAAAAATGTCAAATTTCAAGCTGAGAGGAATATTTAGAATTGATGTTGGTGAGAAATATTAATGAAAACGGACAGGTTTGTGCACTGGATGCACAGAATTTGGTAGTAAACAGGTAAAAATATTACACACTGGAGCTTTAATACTTTACTTAATAGTCTATTAATGCTTAATAATGCACTAAGTAACGTTAATAAAGGACCCTTATTGCCAAGTGGCTCAAAAACATATTTTCAAGCCAGCGACGCTGCTTCAGGCTGACGCCTTTAACAGACTTTTGGGGATGAGGCGTCAGATTCTCCTTCTTCTAGTCGTAGTTCCTGAACTCATTTACATCATAGTTCTGTTTCCATCAAGATGAGCTGAAATAAAGACATACTGTAACACAAACACTGAACTACTATAAAGTCTCACGTTTCTTTTTGGTCCTATTTTAGTGACGCGCTGGTGTTGAATCCACCTGATCAGAGAAATAATTCACACTCAGCTGTAAGCTGAGCATCCTGGTTATTTGTTTTTGTTTTTATACAACATCCTCTAAAAGAGCAGTCAGATCAACGTGTGTGCAGAGTTAATTACAGGTGGAGCCACCAGAAAACGTTTCCATTTAAAACCCGTCAAACTTTTAGTCAGTTTATTAAATAAACAGCAGAGAAACGTTTGACATCCTAGAATCTGAAGCTCTGGTCGTTCGGATCACAGGAGAAAAACGGTAATAAGACAAAAGAAGTCACCGACATGAATAAAAGAAAATGAAATCTGCTTTTTTCCCTTCAGCCTCTAATTTTAAGTGGTGAGGCCTGTTTTAATGTTTCCCAGGGGAACAATTAACTTGCTTTTAGTTCCTACCGCATAAGCATGTCTGCCAAATCCCCATCAGACTACTGCCCACAAAACACACACACACACACACACACACAGAGTAAACCACGGTGAAACAGGAAGAAGAAAGCTGATACAGAAGTTAAAATTAGACAAAAAGATGATTATAATTCTGAGCTAAAGATTTCTCACTAAGCTGAATTTGATGCAGATTTGACTTTACGTCAGAATCATAAACATCATTTTTTTACCAAGTATTTAACAAAATAAGTGTCTCTTCTTTCAGGTTAGACACTTAGAGATGGATCTTTGTATTTTATACGACTCTCAGACAGATCTAAATGCTGAAGGCCTCCTTTATCCTGCTGCAGTATAATTAATTAGAAATGTCGTTTATCAAATGACAGGAAGTGCTTGTTTTCTATAAAGACGTAACCTTCACTGTGTTTTGGCAGAACATCAAGTTTCTACAACCTCTCAAATTTAACTTTTTTACAGAGAGTTCACTCGATCTACCTGGGACGAGGAGGAGGAGCAGGAGGAGGAGCAGGAGGGAGGTTCTGGGTAGTCGAGGAATGGGAGGAGTTCGATGAAGAGGTCGATGACTCAGAGGAGAGAGAGAGAGGGAATCTGGGTGAGATGTTAGAGCCCGTTTGAATTCAGTTTAATTACTCAACATCTATAAGAATTAGGACAGATGAGGAAGTTCAGCAGCAAAATACCGCTGGAGCAAAAGTACATCAGAGAAACAAATGACTTCCTGCTGCTTCTGTTTTAGAGTGGAGGTAAGATGAGCTAACTCACCATTACTCTGAGATCAGTGCTTTCTGTGACCTACGGTGCTTCAATCACACATTTAACCCTCTTTAAAAGATTAGATCAAACAAATATCACACATCATCGTCTGAAAGGTTCCATAGACTTTTTATTCGAGCTCCGCTCTGTGCAGAAACATCTGGACATGTAGGAGGGGTTAGAAGTGCTCATTCTCACCAAAAATTACAGCTTTAAAGAATTTCTAATTGTCACAACGTCTGGTGTGAAGGACAGGAAACAGGCTGGTAGTGGATGTCTTTATTTACCAGGATGCTGCAGCTGCAGGATGAACCCAACCAAACCCCAGACTGGCTGAGACAGAGGAGGGAACCGTTTCAGGGAACCACACCTATGGAATGACTTTGTAAGAGCTGCAGCCGGCTGTTTTAGGTCAGCTGAGCCAAATGATCTGGTTCCCAGAGAAGAGCTAAAATTCTCATCACTACGAGGAAAACGTATCCAGTCCTGGTCCTCAAGAGCCACTATCCTGCATTTTTATTGGCCGTGTCCACATGCAAACACAACAATCAGTTGTTTGGGCTATGACATCATTGTTTTCAACAGGTTGCATTTTGACTGTTCACACAAAAACCAAAGGGTGGAACGTCAGGCTCTTTTCATACTAGGATGGGTGAAGTTTGCTCAGGAACGGCAGCGGGAAGGCAGACGTGCATCTACAGACAAAAGAAGACTTTTGGAGGATGGTCTGCCGTCAAGATGGGCAGCAAAGAAGTCACTTTGCTCCAAGAAAACCACCTGGAACAGACTGATGTTCTGCAAAAAGTTCCAGGGAAGGACACCAACAAGGCTGTTGAAGAAAAGCTGAGCATTAGTTTTTAGTCCTGCCAATAGTAAAGCATTAGGAGACCCATCATGTGTGGGACTGTGGGTAGAAGCTATGCCAAAAGGCAGAGCAGACAGTTAAATAGGGCGACCAGGGGCCACCAGGGGCCAGTATGGGCCACCAGGAGCCACTAGGCGTCACCAGAGGCCAGCAGGGGCTACCAGGAGCCACCATGGACCACCAGGGACCACCAGAGGCCAACAGGAGCCACCAGGGGGCAACAGAAGCCACAGGGTGCTACCAGGAGGCACCAGGTGCTACCAGAGGCCAGCAGGAGCCACCAGGGGGCAACAGAAGCCACAGGGTGCTACCAGGAGCCACCAGGGGTCAACAGGAGCCACAAGGGGCTACCAGGAGCCACCAGGGGCCACCAGAAGCCACCAGGGGCTACCAGGAGCCACCAGGGGTCAACAGGAGCCACAAGGGGCTACCAGAGGCCAGCAGGATCCACAAGGAGCCACCAGGAGGGTCGACAAACTGAACCAAGTCAGACCTGCAACAGTAGTGAGACAATTAAAAGTCGTCATTCGACAGCACTGTTGGTCGTCTCGCACTCCCTGATGGGGCCGGTCAGACCGGTCGCACACTTCCTTGTCTGTCCTGGACAGCAGGTTTCTTTGCTTGGGGCCCAAAGACACCCTTGCAGTGCCACTAACTGTGGGACTCCTTCACCATTTTGCTTCAGAACTCAACCATGAATAAAAAATGGTGCCAAAACATCCACCAAGAGGAACTCCTCCCTACTCCTACCATCCAGAAACTCATTTGGTGACGAATAATAATGGAGACTAAAGTCGGAAGTGGCTCAGGGGACAATAAAACTGGGATCCAGCACCAGGAAACTTCCCATACCTTAATCCTGGGAGGAACTCCCGCCTCAATCTCTTTCTGCACTTCCTTCTATGTGTGCGCTCTACTCCTTCACTGTCCTCCGTGTCCTTTAACAGATCCTGGCCAGAACTCTTCCTTCCAAGTAGCTTTTTTTAGCCTCGATAGTAACTGCATTGTTACATCCTCAAACACTTTAAACAAACATGTCTGCCACAGACATGAACATAAGAGGCGGGTAGACCGAGCTAAACCACAAAACTGACAAACTCCAGCTATTGATTATCACAACCAGAAGTTGACTCACAACATGTCAGAGTGAAAGTCTTAACACTGCAAACATAATAACACTGCAAACATGTTGGATCAACTTAAAATAACAAAAAAAAAAAACTTCTTAAAAGATTGTAAGACTTCATAAAAAATACCTAAAAGGCAGAAAACTTTGTGAAAGCTTGTGTCATCCTCTAAATGTTAAATGTGTTTTTCATACATTTATACGACGACACACTCAGTTTCATGCATAGTTTCTACTTCCTGTACTTCACAGTAAACTAAGACCGCATCCAGATACAGTTTTAACGAACGTAACTGTTTTTTTATTATTTTGTAGTAGGTCAGCTGTCACTGTGTGAGCTATATGTGGGCAGCAGTAGCTCAGGAGGTAGAGCGGGTTGTCCAGTAATCGGAAGGTTGCAGGTTCGATCCCGGCTCCGGCCAGAGAATGCTGCTGTGTGTCCTTGGGCAAGACACTTAACCCGCCTTGCCTGCTGGTGGTGGTCGGAGGGACCGGTGGCGCCAGTGCTCGGCAGCCTCGCCTCTGTCAGTGCGCCCCAGGGCAGCTGTAGCTACGTTGTAGCTCATCCCCACCAGCGTATGAATGTGTGTGTGAATGGGTGGATGACTGATTGTGTTGTGAAGCGCCTTGGGGGGTTGTAGAACCCTAAGAAGGCGCTATACAAATACAGGCCATTTACCATTTACCATATATGTCTGGAGATAACAGCTTCACGTCTGAGGAGAACCCATTTAGCCACTTCCAAAGAGGATCAACGCGAACCAGAGAGAAGTGCGTTGGATCCTGGTGTATCCGTGGTGATGAGGAGACAAGAGAACTGCTCACATCTCACAGTGCTGTATTCAGCGGGGGCCACTTATGAAGTCAATAGTAATGGATAGCAGATCTGGAATCAGTACAATACGAGACTTTGCCTCTTTATCTGCTTACATGTCATCCTGGCAGCAACAATGGCCTCAACGACTGCATTGAAAATCTATCCACCATCCCCAGTTCTCATCTTTTCTTTACAAATAGCAAATATTAGTCACCAGAGAAGCTGAAGATGCTCTCCAGACAACAAAAAGAGAAGAAGAAACGGCCCATTAATACACAAGAGCGAAAGAAAAGAGTAAAGCAGGAGAAAAGCAGGTGGAGCAGAAGAAAAAAAGAGAGGAAAAGGTGTCGGGGGGCCTGAGGGGAAGTAAGAAAGAGTGGTAAAAAAGCATTCAATAAACACGTCTCTATAGTAACCAAGATGTAATTTGCTTGGTGAGAAAAGGAGAGCGACGGAGATTGAAGGAGAGTGATGGAGAGAAGGGGAATAGAAAAGCATTTACCATCGCTGCTTGAGTCCAGAGCTGTAATTATGGAAGTGAGACGCAGCGGCAGAGGGGGAGGAAAAGAGCCGAGGTACATGCAAACAAAAAGAGCGGCGCACAATGTGCTATTAACAAAAGGAAAAGGTGAGAAGGAAAAACACACACACGCAAAGTGGCAACCCCGTAAAATTGGTACTGTTGCAAGTAAGTGGCGTGGGTGGGTGGAAGAAAAGGCAGAAATGGCAAAGATGAAGGAAAAGTTGCTAAAAGTGCTTCTTTTATCAGAGAGCGAGTGTTCGTTTGTTCATGAGCCAAAGTTAAAAGCTGCTCCTGGGCATAAAGACAAAAGTACGACACATCTACCTGTAATTCCGTGTCAAGAGTTTAGGGAGGAAGATGAGGGGTGAGGGGGGTGAAGGCCACCTCTAGTCGTCATGGCCCCCCCGGCCACCCCTTTCGGGGCATCCCTGGGTAAAGGTGACACAACAGCCCCTGATGATAGGTGATGTATAGCAGGAGTTTTCAGACATTTTTAAACCCACAAACACTCATAAATAAATACAATCAGATTTAGATTTATTTTGAAAGGTCACAATAGATTTTTGTGTTATGCGAAGAGTCAGAACGTATCATTACTCATCACTTCTGCATCACAAACTGTTTAATATCATTAGGATCAAAATAAAACATCCATCTCAGACAGCGATCACTGACACTTGACTGTATTGCATCTGAGGCGACGTGATCATCAGTGAAAATCGGTGAGTTCACTGGTTTTCAGCTCAAGTTGCGATCCAAACACTTAATAAACATGTGCACAATTTCAGTTTGGCAGGAAGCAGACCGGCAACTCCTCATGTTGTTGGAAATTAAAATAATAAAGAATCAGAACAACATGTAGTCTGGAAAAAGCTGAATAAATGATCTAAATCTCAAGGAAAGGTACTTTATTTTTTTCTTTACTACATATTAGAGCTATTGTGGAACGTTTCCGTCCTGAAAACCCTCAAAAGTTTCACGGTTCTTATAAAAATACGTTTGGGACTCGGCTGGGATGTCTGGTTTCATAATTAAAGGAGTTAAAGGAATTAAAAGACACATGGGTTTCCTGCTCCTCCGCCCTACTGGTTGAAAGTGGAATTACAACTGTTGTAAACAACCCTGTTGCAGCCTGCTGTAGCTAGTGCTAACAACGAGCTAACGCTAGCATGAGCCAACTAATACTAAAATAAACCACGAAGTAAAAAGATCCACACTGTTGGACAAAAATATTATTACTTACAAGTCCAGTAGCAACAAAGCCAGGTCACCATCAGTCTGTGATTTTGTAGCGTCCTTTAGCTCCCTCAAGCTAGCGTAGGCCGCGCCGATGTTCATTCTGGTTTTAGCTCTTTGCTTCACCTCCAAAGACATTACTCTGCTACTTTTACTTCCAGGCTCTGCCATGATGCCAACAGAAAAATAAAACTGCTTCTTTTCTTCTTCTTGTGCTTTTTATTGACGATCGGTGAATTGAAAATGCTAACTGCTAGCATTACAGCTAACAGCCATAAAGTAGGTATAAGAGCTCCCCTATAGGACACCTACCCGCTCCACAAAACTATCTAGTGTGGTTGTTGGTCAGCAGAGGGCTGCAGAGTGGTGTCAGATATGAAACTGGTCAAGTTTCTAACTCAACAATCACTGAGATCAACGTTAAAACGCTAGCTTAACGTTTACAAAAGTTACTTTAAACAACCTCACCTGTTGTTTTGACTCCTTTTCTGGTTCTCTTATATGAAGCTGGTTGATATTCTCTATTAGAAATATAAAAAGTGAAAACTGCGGTCAAACATGTCCTTATCCATGAGCTTCAGTAGAATAAACACAGGAATTAACAAAACAATTTCAACCAAAGCAACATCCGTGTCGGAGGTTTCCGTTTGTGCCAGAAAAACACAAAAGACTCAACAGTCCAGCTCCACCCAGTGCTCAAGGCCAGGTGAGGTGAACAGGTGAGTTTTCTGACTTCACATCCAAAGTGACACGCCCCTTCACACAAACGAGGGTGCACACAACAACAATACATTAAAACACACTAAAACCTTTCACACACAGCCTTCACGGTGCAGGTGAGTCTGTTTCAGGGCTTTTCCAGATGTCTGCAGACGACCAAGGCGGGATTTCTCTAACGGTGCACTTGGGGAGGTAATTTTATTTCCATTCAGATAACAGCTGGTGGTCCTTCAGACCTCAGAACCAATTTAAATGTGCTCTAAATGATTGGATCTCTGTGCGTGTTCAGCTTTAAGTGGTTCACTTTGGATGATTCAGCTAAATAAGACGTGTGAGCGAGTGCAAAGACGTGTTTGTTTAGCCCTAAAAACTTAAGCAGCCGCTGCATATAACATAAAGGATAAACGACAAAAGACGTGAATGAAACCAACGATCAAAAATGCTGAAATCTCTGAGCTGGTTTCACTTTCACTCAGTTTAAGACAGAATTCTCCACTTTATCAGGAAGAAGAATGCAAATTCGCCTTAAATCATCAAAGCAGGTCAGAGCCGGGCACAGAGCTGCCTTTGGTTTATGTTTTCACCTGAATTCAGAAAACCTCATCAGCTCTTTTAACGTCACCAGCTGGTGTTAATGGGTGCTGGTAGCTCCTGTTCGCTGCAGCATCTAACCAATAATGATCAAAAATCAATAAAGAACGTTCAAAAACACCAACTGTCATCATTAAAAGTCTTAAATTATATTAAGACATCTGCTGGATCAGTGAGACAAACACGAATCAGTGCAGATAAACCGTCTCCCTGCACCGAGGTCCTCTATAGAAACTCAAATTACTCTAATGTGTTTATGGTCTGTTGTCTGCACGTCTGTGTAGAAAAAAGCTGAATAATGAAAGTATCAGATGTAAAGCTGGCAGATGATGTATCTTAACTGACTCAGATCAGTGTTACGGTAAACCTGTAGTCACAACATTCTAAAGTAACGAGGATTTAAATCTAAATAGGAAATGAGGAGCTGTGACCGTCATCACGTCTGAAACTGGGTCTTATGGTGGAGCAACAGCTCTAATCACGCTTCAGTCCAGCTGAAGGTGATTTGTTTAAATTTAATCTAGCTTCACTTCTTTTGCTAAATGCAAGTTTTAACCAAGGGGAAAACTCCAGCTGGCAAGAGGTGAAGTTAATGCAGAAACTGCAGTTCCCCCCTCCTCCACTAGGGGCTGGATCCAAAAAGGAGCAAGTTTCCATTGACTTCCATGTTAAAAATGCCAACTTTACGCAAAAATAAACATGTTTACAGCCTGGTTCATAAAACCATTTTAGGTTTAATAGGTCTAGTTTACAGTCATGACAACTCTGGGGGGGTGAATTTTTTTTGTAAATCATCTGTTTAGATGTAATTAAAGCTTGAATTTATGAATAATTAGGGGCGTGTCCTTTTGATTGACAGCAGATGAGCCATCAGCGTTAGCGCTAGCAGCTAGCCTCCTGCTTGCTCCAGGAAAAGGCCTCAGCCTCATGCTAAAAGCGTTACAGCGTAGAAGGCAGAGGGTAGCAGAGTCACTCAAACCGTGGTTTTCTGGCTAAGCGCCCACCAACCATCATTAGGTCTGGTTAGGTCAGTTAGCTTGTAGCTACATCAGCTCAGAGTTTGATGGGTGTCAATCATCTGCCCCCAGCCTTGGAGCCCTGCTCTCAGCTCTATTTTTGTATTTTCTAGGAGTGACGAGACCAATCAGTAATTTTGAGAGGCACCTGGCTGCAGACCTCCACTGTCAGGTTGCTTCCGGTGCAGGCTCCACTGTCAGAACGACCTCCACTGTCAGGCCTGTCAGGGCGGAAGTGCAGACTTTTTCCCCATCAGCCTTAATCCAATAGCCTAGTGAACTAGACCAAATTCTTGCTTTGCAGAGTTTGAAAAGCCATCCTATATATTCACATATATAGGATGGCTATATATTAGGGTGACCAAACGTCCTATTTTCCCCGGACATGTCCACTTTTCACCGTCTGTCCGGGGCGTCCGGGGGGTTCCTATATTGATAAAAATGTCCGGATTTTCATCCAGGAGCCGGGTTTGAATTACGGGGAGGTGGAAGCCCTCAACAACACACCCAGGGAAGCCCGAAAAAAGATCCTGTTTCTACCTATATTACATTATTTATATGGACTCTCAGCCCACCGGGGATTTTTGTGAGGAGAGGACAAATGCTGATTGTTGAAGCGTCCTGCGTACGGCCACAGTAACATTCTCAAAGTGGCGCCACCAAAAAATAGAATTAACACGCGATCGTTCATGTCCGTTCATATAATCTTCTGTCTTACTTCTGTCTTTTAATCGTATCTTTTATTCGTGTCTGACACACTTCGCAGCGGAGCGCGTCACCCGTGCGCTGCTGATTTCACCTCACCCGCGTGGCCGCGCAGCGCACACTCCCCTATTTTTCAGCTGGTAGATTCATTTGATCTGTTTACTTCAAAAGCAACTCGAGGTGAAACAAGAGGAAATCAGGAAACAGTTTATTCTGGTGGATTGAGAGGAGAAGCAGGACGATCAGAGACAGACAGGACAGGAAAATATTCAAATAAAAAGGAGGAGAGCGAATAAACCGAAACTGCATTTGGGATTTTATTTTGAAATATGAAGACTGGAAGTACGTTTATGACAAACAAAACAAAAGTTTACTAAATAAATGACAACTACATATGAACTATAGAGAAATAATTGATAGATTTTACGTAATATTAAATAATTAATGCATTTGTGAGGAGAGCGAATCAACCGAAACTGAATTCGGGATTTTATTTTGAAATATTTTGAAATGTATCCCGTGCATTTCCCGTCCTGACAGGCCTGACAGTGGAGGTCGTTCTGACAGTGGAGCCTGCACAGGAAGCAACCTGACAGTGGAGGTCTGCAGCCAGGTGCTCTTGGTAATTTTGGCAATTCCATGTGAGGCTGTAGTCGTCATGGTTACCTCTATAGCTTTCTGAGGAGACCACAAAAACACCGCAACTCTTTGAGTTGATGCTGGTAAAGGTTCTCAGTCATCCAGGTCATGGTAAACCAAACTGGGTTAGAATGAAGGCAACTGGACTTCTTTGGTTTCTTGAAGACGTTTCGATTCTCATCTGAGGAGCTTTGTCAATCCTGACTGGAATATGGGAGAGTCGATCTTCAGTTACAGTTTATAAGATCGACCCTCCGATATTCCAGTCAGAACTGACAAAGCTCCTCGGATGAGAAACGAAACGTCTTCAAGAAACCAAAGAAGTAGTCATTCGAACCCAATTTGGATCTTTGAGTTGATGCGTGCTTCACTTTTGAGCCGCTCAACCGCGTTTTCCTGGCTAAAAGCACCTGAAAACCTCTGTTAGCTTTGGTTAGCTCAGCTAGCTTGAAGCTATGACATAAATGACTGACTCAGATCCTCAGGGCCTTGCGCTCAGCTCCACCTCTTTGCCCATTTTTGGATTGTCTGGGCGTGGCGGGACTTGTGACACCGCCAAGATGGCGGTGAATTGGACTGCCCCCTAGGCTTCAAGTCAAAGCCTCAGATACCTATAGGTGATGTCACAGAGGGTTTGTCCACATTTTTAACATTCAATGAACGAGACGCGTGACACGGCCAAAGCGGTGGTGGGAACCGCCCACTGAGCTTCAATTCAGCTCTTCAGAAACCTACGAGAGACGGCGCTGAGGGTCCGTCTGCTACAGCCTGTGGTTTTAACCCCTTGTGGATTATTGTAGGAAATTAGCATAAAAACACTTCTGGTCCTTATAGATGGAGCATCAGGACTAGTACCTTCATCAGAAACCTGCCATATCCAGTCCTACACATGTCTGCTGCCTCTGGTGGAGGATCTACAGATAATAAACGCCAATTTTATTTATCGATTACT
>SSNS01000005.1:3289529-3304529 GCA_006937985.1 Aphyosemion australe | reverse complement strand
GTGACTGTCAGAGCAAGAGCGCAGTGATGCGAGCCCTTATTTCCCCCAGGAGCTCATATTAATAAAAAAAACACACAAGAGGACAAAAATCGACTGGGATGAAAGGCAACAGGCAATAATGTTTTTGCCTCTGTGTGTTCCTTCATTTGTCTTTTTTCTAAATAATTCAACAATCACTGGACAAAGTGAAACTCTCAAAGTCTAGAACTAAAAGGGCTTCTAGAGGAAGTACAATTCAAAATGGGACAGCGGCTGGTTGGCAAACAGAAAAAAGCTACAACTCAGTGAATTTTACAGATGTTATGGTACGTTTGTAGCTAAGAGTCATCCTCAGTAAGCTGTGAGCACAAACCGAGCATCGTGTGTCTTTGACATTGACTACAGGAGTCAACTGAGGCCCAATTCCAATACTCGCACTGCGCCCTACACCCTTCTGTGAAGTGCACTTAGAGGAAGTGCAGTTAGGCTTCACATGCGTAGTACACAAGTGTGCAAATAATTGCTGAATTGGGACAGTGAGCATTGCGTCATCAACCGCGATGCATGCTGGGATGCTGGTCGCTGTTTGTGCTTTTTAAAAAATCTTTATTAACAGCTTTCAAACAAACAAACAAACAATTATTTGACTAAATTTAAATTAACTGCTGTCCACATTTATATCTTAGTCTTGGCGAAGTGCGGAATAAGGGTGCAAAATGGGCGTGGTCAACTTCCGCACTTGGGAATCGGGACACCCTGCGCATTCGTACCCTTGGTCGGGAACGCACAATTGAAGGGTGCAAGGGTGAGTATTGGGATTGGGCCCATGTTTTTCAGCTAAGTTTCATGAGCTAGTAGCATCATGCTAGCATCTATTGCTTATGTTTGACATTCCCGCTTATTTCTGTGTAGAATGGTGACGTCCAACTCACTTCGATGTCGTCAGTCAGGTGAAATCCGACACAAGTCGAATAAGATCCGATTTTAGCCCGTAAGTGAAATATTTGTGCTCATTAAATCACACATGAGGCACATGTAGGTAAACAGTTTGGATCGGGGCCATTTTAGCCTGCCGAGGGAACACAATGAAATCTGGTGATATTTTGTGATGCAGTTGTTGCTTTTTGCTCATTTCTCAGCATGATTTGAGTTTAAAACTCTGTCATTTTTTCTCCTTTAAAGTAAAATGTTACTTTTAAAGAGCAAGTTCACTGAGAAACCATTTTTTACTTATTTTTGAAACATGATCAGTCACTCTGAGTGTTTCCTGCAGGCTGAACATGAAAATAGTCTCCTCCACCTATCTCCTGCATTAGCTTCTGATAGAAAATAGACTCTAGGTGAAACTCTAGGATTAGAAAATCCTGACAGATCTACGTCACACTGTCACTGAACATTCATGGACTGACCCATCTTGACTCACGACGGGGAAGGCTGTTGTTGGTTTAGCGTCCAGGAAACAGCAGAGAACGTCTGGGCTAGCAGAAGCTAACCGTTAGCATTAGCAACTCCACCACACAGCAGAACTCCTCCAGGCTTGTGTTATTTGTGGAGATAAAACATCAACGTTGCAGAGCAAACAGAGTCAGTGGTAGAGTCGTGTTGCTGTTAGCCAATCAGAGGAGAGACGTCCACATATCAGGAAGTAAGGGTCCAGATCCTGTCGTCTGAAGCTCAGCTCTGATCTGGCTCATTTCTAGTTCCTGAAACAGGAGCGCCAGAGGTTTTTTCCCATAGATCAACTCAAAAAACATTCATTTATAGTAGAGACCACTGCAAATGTGCTGAAAAAATGAGTGAACTTGGTCTTTAATTTTAGATTTTGGTAAATACTTAGAATGTTAAAATTCAGATAGCTTTGATGTTCATTCTGATAGACAGTATTATTGTTTTTTAGTTCATCCGTCTTTGTAAATTATGCTAAATCTTAAAATTTAGTTCTTTTCTTACTGTACTTAGAACCAGAGAGAGAAAAGCACCTCTACGCCTGCTTTTCCATTACGAGTTCAGGTTGTGAGCGGAGGACGGGCTCTGTTTTAATGTGGATGACAGGTAGGGTGACCAGATCCCAACACGCCAAATGTGGGACAGAGACTACTCAATGTGGGACAACATAAAATTCCAATGCAATGAGATAAAGTTACATTTTTTAAAAAAAAGTCTGTTCTCCAACATCACTGTTAAATATACATAAGATTACTATAATTATTATCATATATGTCATGTAAATTCTATTTGAATTCAACTTGAACAAGCAAACAGCAAAAGCTTTTTTCTTTGTATTTCACATTCCTCTCCTGAATAACTTTAGCTAAATTGATTTTAAACCCATTAATTCATTTTAATATAGACAGGCCTACAATAAAAAAATGCAGGTTTAAGCAGCTTTTCAGTTTTCATTGAATATTTTCCTCAACAGCATGACTGTAAAATTACCAGTAATATTTTTTATATCTGTTTGTTTTTAATTAATTTTCCAATAAAACCAACATAAATCCATACTTTTTTTGCCATTTATTTCTAGCCTAGTGAACTAGACCAAATTCTTGCTTTGCAGGGTTTGTATATACACATATATAGGATGGCTTGCCAGGCTAATTTATTTCTTCTTAGTTCAGAAACAAAATTGTGTTTTTTCAAAAATGACAACAAATCTTTTTTAGTAAATATTTATGGGAGAAAAAAAACATCACTAACTTTAATCTGAAGATATTCAGATCTAATAGAATTACCTTTATCCTCCAAATTCTGAGAAAAAGTAATAAAGGCTCCCATTTAATTCTCTGAGTATTTGTTTAATGTACTTTAAGAGTTTAGCTTGTGTCTGAAACAAAACAACTCCAGCACCGTGTGTGTGTTAGAAACTCATTTGGGACCTGTCTAAATGGGAAACCTGCTTCTGACCAGCATTTTTTTGTGACTCTCGGATTCTCAGCTCTGTTTCATATCGCACTCAGCGCCGTGACACAAAAAATGGCTCCTAAAACACAAAGACCCTAACAGAGTCTCTCTGAACACTTTTAACCACAAGTTTATTCTAACAGCATTTTCTCCACCGCGCTCATCTGTCCTCCGTGCTCGCTGACGCTTCTGCTTCGGTGGTTCGGGTGCGCGCGCCACGCGCTCCGGACCTGCATTAAAATCCCGCCTCCTGGTTCGATTGACAGCAACAGGCAGCTCTCTCCACACAGTTTATGCAAGTTGAAACTCCAAACGGGAGACTGTCAATAATGCGGGACATAAGTCTCAATTTGCGGGACGTGTGAAAAGCGATGAAAATGCGGGACAGTCCCGCACAAAGCGGGACATCTGGTCACCCTAATGACAGGACACCGTCTCTGGTCGCCTTCTCTCCTTCGACATCCAGATTTATGGTTTTAATGAAGCGGGGGCAGTGAAGTGGAGACTGAAGAGCCTCGTTTGCTTCGCTCTCCTCTGGTTAATATGCTTGTAACAAAGGCTCGATGAAACACTTTAACAGACACACATTTAGCACTCTGCAGATTGAAAAATGGAGCTCTGCAGTGAAGGTGATGGGCTGAGTGCCGGGTCAGCGGAGGATGCAGAGGGATCAGATGCCCTGGTTCTCCTTTTGTAGGGCTCAACTGATCGGCCTCTTTTATGATTTTTATGAAGAGAGTTTACGATCACTCTCGGCTTTATGACTGCGTCTCCTTCTGCGCAATAGTTCCTTATTAGATGAGGAGTTATGTTATACTTCCCGGAGCAGTAAACTTATATAACCACAGTGGTCCGTGTGTGTATTTGTGTGTACAAACAACATCCCTCCGTTCTGAGCTGGAAGCTCCAGCTACTTTATTGTGCTTTTAAATGTGTTTTGGCCCAAAACGCTTTGACCATACTGTTTTGTGATGCAGCTGCGTCTGCTAGTTTTTTTTTTTTTTTTTTGGTGCTACATCCATCCTCATAAATCCACTCAGGCGTCTGTCAGGAAGTTTACTCAAAGCACCAAAACTTTATGCATTGAATTGCTTGAGAGATGATCTGAAAAACGCCTTTTCTCCTGGATATGAGCCGCTCGTACATCTGTAACAAGAATGAATGTCACCCATACCTGAACCTGAACTCAGCTCCACTCCACTTATTTATCCTCTCACTTCACTTTTCACCTGCTTCCCCCGCTTGTCTGCCAGGAGAGGAGGTAAACTTGCTGCAGTTACTCCAGACCTGGTTTTAAATCCTTTTTGGCTTCTTAAAATGTTTGGCCTTTGATTTTCTTGGATAATGAGGAATTCATTTAAAGGGAATTAGCTTTGGAATAAGGACCAAACACCAGTTAGATGAATGGAACCATTCTTAATTCTCCACTTGAATCCATTTTGAAAGTTTGTTATCATATCAGCTGTAGATGGCTCTTAGAACATCCTCATTTATTTAATTCTGACCAGATTAATGAGCTAACAGCTAGTCTGAGGCGCTAACAGATAGTATAATTAGCTAAAAGCTAGTCCCCTGAGCTAATGGCTAGTCTGATGAGCTAAAGCATCACCAAGCACCTCAAATCTTAAAAAAATGAATTGTGATTTATGCAAACACTGTTTACCTCCACCTCTCAAATTGTACAACTATTTTCATTTAATGCTGTCTTTATTTGCAGCATTTTGCTATATGTCTGCCTGAATAATTGTCTAATAAAGTCCAACTGTGCTTTAAAGATGAATTTTAGCACTTTTTAAACTGAATTTGTTTCAGCTTACCTATAGTTACTTATTCCTGAAGCAGTTTGCTTGTTGGACTAGCTTTTAGGTTGTCAGAAATGATCTGTTCCTCTTATCTGGGGTCTTTCAAACAGCTATCTACACCAGGTAAGATGGTGGCGTTTATGACGTCTCAATAGAATCTCACTTAGATGTGAATTAGCCTTTAAGAAACAGACCACCCGCTCTCTGACCTCCTCTTTCTGTCTCTCGTCCCTCAGACAGACTCTGAGGTTGAGCTCCACTCAAACGAAGCGTGTTTAAGAACCTCAGGAGGAGCTGAATTATTATTTTGGTTTATGTATCTTATTTTGATTATTTTCAAAAGCTGACCTCCTGATTCTCTCTTGCTCTGTGTGCACCCATACTTTAAACACCAAAGTAAATCATAACCAGCATACCACACATACACACACACACTCACACACACACACACACAGATCTGATCGGTGCAGCTTTATGAGCAACACGCTGCGAAGTGAAAGCAGACATGTTTGTGATCACGTCAGGAGAGATGATTACACTTTAGGCCAGTTTCATTATTGTATCTTCATTTGTGAGTCTTACTGTATCCGTGTGTGTGTGTGTGTGTGTGTGTGTGTAAATGAATGCGTATCTCTCCTCTCTGTTTCTGTCGGTACTAATCTCCGTCTTCCCCTGGTAAATGATTAACATTGAGAACCTGGCTGAACCATCATCAACAAACCCACAGTGAGGTAATTACACTTTATTCCCCGTCCTGCTAACAAAGCGATTTCTCCCTCCTCCTCTTCCTCCTCCTCCTCTCCTCATCTGTCATGGAGCTATATCAGTGTGTCTTTCACCAACTCTTTCTATTGTCTCACACTAACGGCTGCTGCGCTGTGATCAGTGTAGATTCAGAGATGCATTTGCAAGTGTGTGTGTGTGTGTGTGTGTTATCTGTGTGTGTGTGTTTGGGTTGTGAGTGTGTTATCTCTAAACACTCTTTAGCTGCTTCATCTCTGTCAGAAAACAATGCAGGGCAGTGATTTTTTTAGTGTTTTGCAAGGCTGAGAATTGACAATCGGTGCCATTGTTGTTAGTTTCTGTAAACAATAGTTCTCTCTAAGGTGTGTGTGTGTGTGTGTGTGTGTGTGTGTGCGTGCGTGTGTGTGCGTGTGTGCGTGTGTGTGTGTGTGTGTGTGTGTGCGTGTGTGTGTGTGTGTGTGTGCGTGCATGCGTGTGTGTGTGTTGATCTGGGTTAACGGGAAGTCTGCTTCTTTAAAAGTAAGCTGGACTGTGATGAATCTCGATCGTGTAAAACCCAAACCCAGGAATGTTCCAGCCTCATCAAAACACCACAGGTACTAATAACATTTTTTGTGATCTTTTGAATAATTCTTGTTTTTAAAATACTTTGTAGAAGTTTTTCTTTCCTCCTAGAGCTGGCTGTGAAAGTGGCTTTAACAGGAAAATTCCTCTCTTCCGGCCAGCGGTGTGCGGCTGTGGGAACATTTACCAACCGCTGCTCCGGCCTCTCGTCTCAATGGGTCATTGTTGTGTTTCCACTCGTTAGCTGATTTTAGGTGCAGCTAAAGTGTTCAAGGAGAAGGTGGATTATTGCACCGGCTCATGCAGAACCAGTGTATTTATGCACAGAAGCATTTCTGTTAACACTTTACAATAATGGTCTCTTATTAACGTTACTTAGTGCGTTATTAAGCAAAAGGGTACCTTATTAATGTTATTTAGTGCATTAATAAAGAAAGGGTCCCATTATTGACGTTATTGCGTTATTAAGCATTAATAAACAAAGGGCTCCTTTATTAACGTTAGTGCGTTATTAGTGGGCGATGGTGGCAGAGGAGTTAAGTAGCCGCCTTGCAATCAGAAGGTCGCAGGTTTGCGACCAACTCAGTCTGTTGCTGTCGTTGTGTCCTTGGGCAAGACGCTTAACCCGCCTTGCCTGCTGGTGGTGGTCGGAGGGACCGGTAGTGACAGTGTACGGGAGGCCCCGCCTCTGTCAGTGCGCCCCAGGGCAGCTGTAGTTACAATGTAGCTCATCCCCACCAGCGTGTGAATGGGTGGATGACTGATTGTGTTGTGAAGCGCCTTGGGGGGTTGTAGAACCCTAAGAAGGAGCTATACAAATACAGACCATTTACCATTATTAAGCATAAGGGTACCTTATTAATGTTATTTAGTGTGTTATTAAGCATTAATAAACAAAGGGTCCCTTTATCAACGTTACCTTTATTGTTACCTATTAAGTGTCCTTAATGTGTTAGGACCAGGAGAGGGGGGGTTGGGGGTGCGGGTTCTGCTCAGTAATTCATTACATAATATGGTTAAGCAGTTGTTAAGTTTATTTAATAGCTTAATAATGCTTAATAATGCACTAAGTAACGTTAATAGAGGACCCTTATTGTAAAGTGTTACTGCATTTCTGGGTCTGTCTCTTTGCATCAGTGTGAAACCCATAATCCTCCATTTTTTTGATACGGTTAGAAAACATATAAAAAGTAGTTGCACAACAAAAACTAATCTCTGCAGCCGACGCCAGAGCAGAAATACCTGCAGAGGGAGAGTCGGGCTCGCTGCGTTTCAAATGAGGTTGGGGTGGAGGCCTGGCAGTGGGGACGTCTGGATTAAAATGGATCAGATAGTCGCAGCGCAGCTCGGAGGCGTCGGGGCAGACATGCCGTACGAGCATGAAAGGGACGGCAGCTCCTCTCCTCCTGGTCAGGATATTTAGTCAATCGATACCAATTTAACACCCAGATATTATCAGCATTATCTCCAGGCTGCATATGGACGCGTCGCCGTCCCAATTTCTCTCTCCGTGCCGTCCCGCTCCTGCGTGCTCACGTATATCAATATTAGGTTGCATTAAGCTGTAATAAGCTGCATTGTACGAAGGTCTCAGAGCGAGGTGGAACAGCTGTGAAACCAAAATGGCTGCTGTTCTGGTGGGTTAGGCGTCCGTCGTCGTTAGCGGTGTTGGATGAACAAGCTGTGTGTTCGCCTGACGTGCAAAACAGCAATTAAGCCGACAGCAGGGGGGAGTGTGTGTGTAAACACCACACGTGGTTCCGTCTAAGCCTGAATAAAGCAAAACAGTACGATGATTGTTCTATCTGAAACACACACACACACACGCTTTCAGGAACCTCCACAGAAATCCCACCAACCTGGGAATTCCTGGAGCCAGAAACTGACCCACCAGGCTGCAGCAGGACAAGGTCACACCTCCACAAGCTCCTGCTTCTCCTCCAGCCCCTTCCTGCTGCAGCTACCAGTGATTTCTGTAGATCTAGGACGAATGTCGTATAATAATTCACTCACTTTGGTCACAAATGAGTCTCGTATGATCTCTGCACGAATCCCTCATGTTCGTTTCACTTCGGAACTTTTGACGTTTTTGGCACGCTTTAAATAAAATCTCCCCGTTTGTTGTCATCATAAATCTGCCCTCTCATTATGAAGTTATGCAAATGGGCGGCTGAAAAAAAAAAAACACAAATGTGGAGCAGAGGTGCTCCTGTGAACGTCGGTGGTGTGTAAAAGTACCAGGATGTCACCGGGTAGTGAATGGGTTTAGCAGCTTCTTCGTGTCTTAAAAAATCACTTTCAGGTGAAAAAGTGAGAGAAACGACAGAAGTGATGTAATCAGGTGTTTTCTTTGGGATGGTACAAGCCTCATCCAAGCCTTCGCTCCTGAAGGAAATAAAATCGTAGCTTCTTTGTTGTTTTTTTGCACAGTGGCTGTTTTTACGTTGACCTGCAAAGCTCATCATTTTTCCTGTTTATCGATTCAAATGTGACTAATTGTGTCCTCTGTCGACCACGAACCCTTTTGTCTCCAGCATGCGTCGTGTTGCAGTAAAACACTGTGAGTGCGAGGAGGAGGATTGTGGGAGTTTATTCTTTCTGCTTCCTCTGGATGCAGGAGGGACTAATAAACCCTGGCAGGAGGGATCTTTTTGTTCCCGTCTTTGGCTTTTCAGGAAGAATTTCTACAATTTCTAATAATATTCTCTGTTCTTAAAACAATCCCTGCTCATCTGGAGCTTTGAGATTTCCAGAGGACGGCGAAGACAAATGTTTGAATCCTTTGTAACAAAAACTAATATTATTTTGGTTTTGCCTCCCTGAAGTTCAGCTCCATGAGGCAACACACACACACACACACACACACACATGAACGCTGCTTCCTTTTTTCAACCCCCTAGAGAAGGTAAAAGCATTAGACCTGTGGGAGAGGGAGTGAGGGATGAAGAATGCGTTCAGGGAAAGAGTCAACAGATTTCAACTCCCCAAACAGCTCAGGACGGCCCCCGGGGGGGGATGGGGGGGGAGAAGGGATGTCAGCAGGTATTACGATCAGCGTCAGAATGAGGAGTGAGGGGCCCAACACACACACACACACACACACACACACACACACACGAGCCGTGACGCAGGCTTACAGGTGTTGTGGAGAAACCTGCACCAGCAGTCCCATCGCTCTGCCGGCTAACGCGTGGCTGCTGGGCTCTGGGGAGAACCTGAGGAGGAATCGCGCCTCTTTTAGAGCTGACTGAGCTTTCTGTGCTCTGCAGCAGAGGAGACTGTTGGAAAAGACAAAACTTAGTATTAGGAGCTCATTTAGTCGCGCCGACTCTGAAGTTCTGTGATGCCGTCATGAGGAGGTCCTGCTGTATCAGTAACTCACCATCCCAGATCTTTTTATTTTTCTGCAGAAAAACACAGTTTAGCAACTAAACTTGAGTTTTTTGCATGTTTTCTTCACTATTTGGCTCCATTTAGACGTTTGGGGAACGTAGAGGTTTTATTTTTAGATTTTTGTGAATCTGCAGCCATGAAATAATCACCACTGAAGGGATGTTTCAGACGTTTTTCAGTGGGTTTGTGTGTAAAAAATGAATAATTAATATCATGCTGGTGAAGGTTCTCAGTCATCCAGGTCATAGTAATCCAAAGGGGTTCAAATGAAGACAACTGGACTCTTCATTTGAACCCCTTTAGATTAATATGTTGCTTGTTGTTGTTTTTCTTCCTGAACGTCTTCTTTTCAGAGCAGTAGTTCACATCCAGCATCACTGATCAGCCCTAAAGCAGCCAGTTCTGTGATTTAAGCTGCAGCAGTCGCCACCTGCACAGAAAAACACTCCAGAATATCCAGAATATGAGTTCAATGAATCAATTTTCTAACATCTTTATGATTTCTTTAGATGAATTGTTCACTAAGTGCCTTTAAAAGTCACCGCACACAGATCAGCTGTTTGAAATGTTTAAAATCCTCCAGAGTTCTTTTTGTTTTGATGCTGAGAGGGAATCAGAGAAATGGCCTCGTCCTTCCAGCAGAACTCATGAATCTCATTTCTCCTCTATTCAGTTGCAAACTGACATTTTTCCACGCAGCCCACCTCCTGAAAACACCAGAGCACATGGATGTTTATGATTTTATGTGTGTGTTCTCCTAAAGACAAACGCCTAGTCACGAAATCCTCCAATTTTTATTCTCCTCTACGCTGGAGGAGGTCTCCTAGAGCAGAATTTGTCTCATTTCTTCTCTATTCAGTTGCAAATGGACGTTCTTGCATGCAGCTCACCTCCTGAAAACACCAGAGCACATGGATGTTTATGATTTTATGTGTGTTCTCCTAGACAAACGCCTAGTCATGAAATCCTCCAATTTTTATTCTCCTCTACGCTGGAGGAGGTCTCCTAGAGCAGAATTTGTCTCATTTCTCCTCTATTCAGTTGCAAATGGACGTTCTTGCATGCAGCTCACCTCCTGAAAACACCAGAGCACATGGATGTTTATGATTTTATGTGTGTTCTCCTAGACAAACGCCTAGTCATGAAATCCTCCAGTTTATATTCTTCTCTACGCTGGAGGAGGTCTCCTAGAGCAGAATTTGTCTCGTTTCTTGTCTATTTTTGATTTTATGAGACGCGACTTACCCACCGTCCCTCACATGCCTCACCTCCTGCGTGTTAATCTTGTAATTTTTTTGAGGGGGTCATGTCGGTTCATTAGTTAAAGCGCCGACCAGTCCTCTTTAATCCAGAATTAATCAGTTAATCCTGTCTGCACCTCTCCTCATGACCCTCACCACTTCCTTCCTTTCTACTCCTAACCCCCCCTCCCTTATTGTGTCTGAACCCTTCATCCGTGCTCCGGCGCTCTGGCCTTAGCCGGCCTTTCCACGACTTCTAGTCACAGCTTGGAAGAAAAAAGAACTTCTCAAACTCCGACTCAAGGTCTGTTTCTGTCCAAACGCAGATTTAAAATAATAAAACAAGAACGAGACGTTTCCTTTGTTTTTATCTCTGCTGCTCGCCAGCGGTGAGCTCTGCGTGACTAGAGCAGGACAAAGCTGAGCGCCCCGAGGGGGAGTAAAGTGGACCGTCCATTTCTTCGACACACACAGGCGATATGAATCTTAACCGATGTGACGGAGAAAGATGGAGCGCCAGAGAGGAGCAGGGATCGGGTGAGAGGGAAGGGGGCAGTCGAGGCTCCTGGGATTCCAAAGCAGTGACCGTGAAAGTGCTTAGATAAACAGAGAGGAAGAGGGGGGGTCGGGAAGTGGAGAGAAGGTGGGAAGGTGTGCTGACTGGGAGAGGAAACGAGATCTGTGCTACGTGGTGGAGCTTTAGATAGTTGAGCAGGAATCCCTAACTCCTCTGCTTCTTCTCTTGGTTTAAATGGTTCATGCTGGTTGGACGAATCAGAGCTCAGCCCTTAGACGAATCAGAGCTCGACCCTTAGACGAATCAGAGCTCGACCCTTAGACGAGTCAGAGCTCGACCCTTAGACGAATCAGAGCTCGACCTTAGACGAATCAGAGCTCAGCCCTTAGACGAATCAGAGCTCGGCCCTTAGACGAATCAGAGCTCGGCCCTTAGACGAATCAGAGCTCGGCCCTTAGACGAGTCAGAGCTCGGCCCTTAGACGAATCAGAGCTCGGTCCTTAGACGAATCAGAGCTCGGCCCTTAGACGAATCAGAGCTCGGCCCTTAGACGAATCAGAGCTCGGTCCTTAGACGAGTCAGAGCTCGGCCCTTAGACGAATCAGAGCTCGGCCCTTAGATGAATCAGAGCTCGACCCTTAGACGAGTCAGAGCTCGACCCTTAGACGAATCAGAGCTCGACCTTAGACGAATCAGAGCTCGGCCCTTAGACGAATCAGAGCTCGGTCCTTAGACGAGTCAGAGCTCGGCCCTTAGACGAGTCAGAGCTCGGTCCTTAGACGAATCAGAGCTCGGTCCTTAGACGAATCAGAGCTCGGCCCTTAGACGAGTCAGAGCTCGGCCCTTAGATGAATCAGAGCTCGGTCCTTAGACGAATCAGAGCTCGGCCCTTAGACGAATCAGAGCTCGGCCCTTAGACGTGTTTCAACCATCTGACAAACTGGAGCTGGAGCCCAACAAGCCGTTCTTCAGCCACCAGCTCAAACCCAGAGCCAACAGGGGAGTGCTCACCTGAGATTTAAAATGACACCTCGGTACCGCCCATCCACGACTGACCTTCACATCCCAGTCAGAGACAAAACTGCCGTACAGGAACAGGAAATAAGCCCCGCCCCCATCAGAACGGTGACCTACTTTAGAGAATGATGGATTTTTAAAGCCAGCTCTGATTTATTGGTCGAGCGTATTTGCTTTGCAAGTGCCCTTTTCAGTGTAGTGACTGAGTGTGAGTAAAAGCACGTCTGAGGTTTTGTTTGCATGTCCTACTTAACCCACCCTACACAGGTGGGCCGAAGACCTGGGCCACAGATCAGGGGAGTTTAGTGCGGTTAAATCAGGGTAAACCGGGAGCTCCGGCTGCAGGAGCAGTTAAAAGGTGAAACGAGTCATTAAAAAGTTACATGGTGTTAAAAACGAGTCTTTTGGTTTGTGAAATGAACATTTCTACAAACATGGATGTTGTCTGATTTCCCAGTGGGACGTAAAAGGGCTTTTATTGTCCAGTTCAGGGTCTCAGAGTCCAGATGTAGTTTCACGTAGGAAGTAGATTAGTTTACAGAGTCGATGACAAACATGCATGTTAGAGTCATTAATTAGCTTAACTTGCAATCTGACGGAGAAAATCCAGGAGGCCGTTTTAAAGCATCCATCACCAAACTTTACTTGCATTTTCTGGGTGCTAATAAAAAAACTTCTGAGCACTTCTCTGCTTTCAGGAGTGAAACTGCCAGCTGGCCTCAGCGCTGATGGTTACATTTATTATGCTTCACTACACCTAAACTGTTGAGTCTGTGGCTGGCACGCGATCCTGACACTTTCAGGGAAGGTCGCAGGCAAAGAAGAGAAAAGGGTCATCACGACATGTACGTTGACTATAAAATAAAGCATTGTGTTTGGATTCGTGTGGACTTGGTGGTGTTAAAAGACCACGCAGATTTGTGCGTGTGCAGAGATGGAAGCATAGGTTACAGAGAATTTGGCAAAGATCTTGATTTGATCACAATTTCCATTTTTAACATTACTGAACAAAGCAAACATGTTTCCTTTAGCAAAAACCGTCCTAAAAGCAAATAAAACAAAAATCAAATGAATGTTTTTAAAAGATTTGTGGAATTTTGCAAAGAAAAGCGTCGCATGTTCCCCAACACCAAGTTTCTGAGAATAAAGTTGTGTGAGATTAATGCATCACATGTAATCATTAACAGCAACAGCAGATCCTATGAAGCTATATAATAAACATTAGCTCCCGTATGCTAACAGTTGCTAACGTGCTAACAGGTTGCTGCAGGTAGCTGTTATCATAGCAATGCTGCAGAAAATCGTCATATAAACATGTCTTTAACACATCTGGGTGTTTGTTGGGCTCACAGCAGCGATCAGGCTGTCAGGGTGTCGCATCTAAAACCGTCCGGGCAGAAACCATCCCTAAATGTGTTCCTGGGCTGAAGGAATCTGCTTTAAAGACTTTTAGCTGAACTCTGCTTTGGCAAAATCATCAACATGTTTAGATTCTTAAGCCAGCATTGTCATCGTTCACCCCTACGAGTGCAAATAGGCGACTATGTCGGAAAAACCATTTAATGGAGGGATAAAGTGACCAACAGTGACTTTCTAAGGGTTTCGACCTCACTGCCCTTAAAACGGTTTGTGGGAAAAGTATGAAAATAACCATTTCTATTAACCCAATCAGTGTTTTAATCATTGTTTTATAGTAACGTGTTTGTGTTGTACTTCATTGTTTCCATAGTTTTTTGTTTCAATGATTTGTGGGATTGGCGTCACCCTGAAGCGGAGGAGGTGGTGGGTTCAGTCACCAGCAGGTGTGTGTTTAGGGTGTTGGCCAGTGACCTGAAACGTGTTTACCGACCTTAAGAAAGACTTTAATGGTCGAACATCAAATAGTCGTTTGTTCACACATGAAGCTCGTTGCTGTGTGTAAATATTCAGACATTTGTAGCTGCAGAAGTTTTTCATTTGATGTTTTTTTTACAGAAATTAAAGATTTTGGTGGAAATTTTCAAGTTTCCAGAACAATCCCAGGTTCATAAAGATTAAGCTGTAACCGCGTTTAAGGATGGCGCTGCCCACAACACAGTCAACATTTACTGGTGAAGACGTCCAACAATGTTTCCACATCTGCCACTTTGCAGCAAGGCCGTTTGATAGATTTTTAAAAAAGCATGAATTCATGCTTTTTCTAGCCACCAATCATCATTTTCCCGGTACCCCCTCCGTCTGGTCCTTTGGCTCTGTTGGTGTCTAAACGCAGAAGTCTCCGAGTCTGGCACCTGCACCCATCAGCCCTGTGTTTACGCTGCAGCTCCATTTAGAAACGTGGAGAGCACTCATTACTCTGAGGTTTAGGCCGTCCAACTCACGAATGCAGCAAAAAGACGGATGGAGCAAAAGATGGATGGGTGGGGCGTTGGCTCGCTGGCACCAATCCCAGCTCAGGGTTGGTGGTTGTCCTGGTAACAGCACGTCTGACCTTATTTACCCCCTCACGCACCCCTCGCAGTGTGAGCACCCCACTTTTACTCGCGCACATTTCTTTATCTGCACGTTTCCCCGCCAGTCTTCTAAACTTTTCATCTTTTTTTTATCCTCAAGTTCTTTTCCCACTTTTTTCTTTGCTGCCGCAGTGCCGTTAGGCAAAGCGAGGCAACGTTTCAGCGCTTCTTGTCAAAGGGAGAAAATAAAAAGAGGACTTTACTCTGGTCCGTTTGCTGTATGTTGCGGACAGTAATTTCATACCTCCAAGAAAAGTCAGTGGAAAGCTTATTCTGGGATTAGACCGGACCACACAGGACGAGTCGCGTCCATGCATGAGAGCGCTCCGCCACATGAAGGGATGATGGTT
>SSNS01000005.1:3269529-3284529 GCA_006937985.1 Aphyosemion australe | reverse complement strand
GTGTGCTCTGTTCTCCTAGCCGTGTAGCCACACGGACCAAAACTGTGACATACCGTTTAAGCTAGCGCTTTAACGTTGATCTCAGTGATTGTTGAGTTAGAAACTTGACCAGTTTCATATCTGACACCACTCTGCAGCCCTCTGCTGACCAAAAACCACACTAGATAGTTTTGTGGAGCGGGTAGGTGTCCTGTAGGGGGAGTTCATTTTCAGTTTGCTGATCGTCAATAAAAAGCACAAGAAGAAGAAAAAGAAGAAGTTTTCTTTTTTTGTTGGCATCATGGCGGAGCCTGGAAGTAAAAGTAACAGAGTAATGTCTTTGGAGGAGAAGCAAAGAGCTAAAACCAGAGTGAACATCGGCGCGGCCTACGCTAGCTTGAGGGAGCTAAAGGAGGCTACAAAATCACGGACTGATGGTGACCTGGCTTTGTTGCTACTGGCTACTAGTTGGCTCATGTTAGCATTAGCTCGTAGTTAGCGCTAGCTACAGCAGGCTGCAGCAGGCTGCAGCAGGGTTGTTTACGACAGTTGTAATTCCACTTTCAACCAGTAGGGCGGAGGAGCAGGAAACTCCTTGATGTTACTTTAATAACAAATTCTTCAACTTTCTACCGTTTGCAACAAAAACTCCATTTTTAAACTCGGTGTCGGTGATTCCATCTACGCTGCAGAAATCCCAGGGCAGAACTAGAAATACTGAGGTTGTTTTATTCACTGAGAACTCGCCTCGTCCTCTGTTGGGTGATAATCTTCACTCCTTTTACACCCTAATGTGAAACAAAACAGCGTTTCACCAGTGGTAGCTCCACCCGTATCAACAGTGCTGTTCCTAAAGGACCCCCCACCGTGTGTCTAACTGTGTCCTGCTGTCGTTAATCCAGCCGAGGCCGTGTGACCACAGAGTGCTGTGCCCAGTCAGCAGATCACCCCGAGTTAGTGCTCGCCCTGCTGCGATTAACCACAGAGCAACTGAGCGTCAACCAAGCGTTTCAGCCCCCCACCAATCACTGAAGGTCTAGCATGAAGGTGTGTTGTTATCCACACACTGTATACTTTTCATGTAGTCATTGGGGATGCATAGATAAGTGTGTAATCATATTATTAGGCTTTTTGTCGTAGCATGGTATTTTTATCCCCATATTTATGTGCGCTACATTTGCTAAGTGCCCCAGTGTATTCAGGATATATAGCATTCAGCTGCAGCATGCAGTCGGGTAGCTGCTCTGTATTCCTCAGGCTGTTTGGAGATTATTGCTCCTTTTAATTATTCTCTCATATTAAAGGATCAAAGGTCTCTGGCACAGTCAACCCCCTGCATTTCATTAGAGCTGCGTGTGCACACACCAACATGTCTGCAGGATATCGGTGACGCTAAGTGTCGTGGTTCTGATTGTAATTTCCTGTGATTATTAAAGGATAAATGCAGTTTTTATAGGCCTGGTGTGTGTGTGTGTGTGTGCGTGTGTGTGCGTGTGTGTGTGTGTGTGTGTGTGTGTGTGTGTGTGTGTGTGTGTGTGTGTGTGTGTGTGTGTGTTTGTGTGTGTGTGTGTGTTCTGCTATCCACCCTCCACTCCATCAGACTGGACCCAGCCAGTAGTTTTTGATGCATCCAGAGATTCTCCCACTGATGGGCTTCTCCAGCACCCCCCCCCTCCCAGCTTCTCAGAGCTCCCATGATGCCCCTCTGCTGTCACCGCTCTGCTGCTCTGTGTCTGGCAGGAGGGGAGGATGCTGGGTGTAATTAGGGCATACCCAAGCCTACTAGGGCCGGAGAGGAGGAAGGGGGAGGAAGAGAAGGGAAAAGAGGGATGACAGTTTGACATCGGTACAACGCGCCGACTCTGTAATTGCTGGCGTGCATACGGCACAGGCAGAGGGGAGGGGGTTTGGGGGAGGTAGGGGGTCAGGTGATGTAGGATGTGCAGGCTCTGAAAGCAACAGATGGGGGATGAGTGCGTGTCATCCGAAGTGGGGGAAAGACGAGAGAGGAGGAGTTGGAGTAGGGTGGGTTTTTGGGAATCTTCAGGTGAGTGACATCTATAGCAGGGAGTGCAGCATATTGACGCAGCGTGAGTCTATTATTGAATACACACTCACACACACACACATGAACACACACACTCACACAGGAACCGCCGCTCTGCTCCAGCGGCGTCTAAAAAGCACCACAGGTGGTGGCAGGAGAGGAAAGACTCTGTGTTTATGCACCAGAGTGTGTGTTCACATGCTTTAGGGCAAGCCAAACACCTTTTCTACTGTAATTAGTGCTCACAAGTAATAGAGATGTTGGCCATGGCTGTACACACACACACACACACTGAGAGAGAGAGGATATTGATCACGTTTGTGTCCTGATCGATGAAGTCCTGTCCTTTTGATAGATCATCAGTTCCACCGCTGTTGAGCAGGAAGCAGCCTCCTCTTCAGGGTCTCAGCGGCGTCTCTGACACACACACCTTCACTTCTCTCCTCTCAGCTCCATTATCTCACTAATACACACTCCACTGCACCTTCAGTGTCACAGGTACAGTACTGGAGAGCAGCTGGGTCTGTTTGAGCCATTATTACCCCTCGCTGAAAGGTGTGTGTGTGTGTGTGTGTGTGTGTGTGTGTGTGTGTGTGTGTGTGTGTGTGTGTGTGTGTGTGTGTGTTGTCTGGAACTGATTAACGGTTGTTGTTGATATGATCCAAGATGGCCGCCACAGCTACTGGGCTGAAGGCTGACGTGGTAACAGCTGATCGAGTTATGGATGATTGATGTGACTAGTTAGGTGTTTATGCTAAATCTTAATATTTTTTAGTCCTGCCCCCCCCCTCCTCGTCATGCCTCCACTCATCCATTGGTGATCCACACTGCAGATTTGCCGGACCATCTCAGACTCCTGCTTCCTGTCATGTCTATCTGCTTCATTTCTGTTTTCATGCCCTCCTCCTCCTCCTCCTCCTCCTCCTCCTCCTCCTCTCGCGTCTCCGCTCTCGTTTTTCCTGCTATTTATTCCTTTGGTCTCCTTTTGTCTGCCTACTTAACTTGAGACTGATCTGCCGCGCACCACCACCTCCACCCCCGTGCTCCCGTGTTCCTCTTGGCTGAGTCTCAGCACTCTTTCCCTCTCTCCTCCGGTCTGTCACCCCTCTATAAAGACTCCCTCTGATGGGCCTGAACCTTCTGCCCGAGCCACATTCGGCCCCTCATTCTTCCCTCTCGCTGCTCCATGAGAAGAGGAGCCCAATTAAAGTCTGTCTCTCCTCCTTCGCTCCGTTGTTCTCCTCTCGGTGTGTCTGCTCTCAGACTCTCCGAGGTCACTAATTAAAACACTTTCTGTTCTCTTTACTCCGCTTTATTCACCTATTCATCCAACTTTCCTCCTTCAGCTTTCACTTTCTAATGTTTGTTTCCTCTTTTTACATCTGGAACATGCTTCTCCTAAAATGCTCTCCCCACAAGTTCTTCATGTCATCATATTTACTTCTCTCTTCTCTTTACTTCATACATGGATAACTCTTTCTACTCCAGCTGACAGCAAGTCAGAATCCTCAGTCTGAGAGAGAGCATGCATTATGCAGCTCTTCTGTTCTAATGATGCTGTCTTGTCCAAAGTTGTTGTTATGCCAAAAGCTAGTCAACCTCGACCGGCGCTGCTGTGTGTGCACGTGCACGTTTTCTTGGGTTTGTGCCTGGGTTGTGCAGCAGGAGGTGAAAAGCAGAGGGAGTTGAGTTTATTTTACGCTCATCTCCTCTCTGTGGTGTTAATTAGCATATGAAGCATCGTTGTTACTCAATAATGCTCCCTCGTTTGCTCTGAGAGCGGAATAGAAGTTGTGATCCATAAAATCCCAAAAAGACTTGCTCAAACTTTGTCTCATCCCCAGCAGTAATTGCGTTATTGACGATCCATCCATCAGGCTCCTCCAGGCGCTCGTTGTGTTTAATCGCTTTGTTCTGGTATTAGTCTGTAATTGTCTCGTGAATAATGAATGTCCCTGTCACTCTTCCTTCCAGGTTAACAGCAGGAGATCTGTCCATCCAGATGAATCTGAATGATTACCTGGACGTCTACTGTCCCCACTATTCAGCCACGGGGGCTCCCGTTCCAGAGCAGCCGGAGTCTCTGGCCCTCTACCTGGTGGGCGAAGAGTCCTTCAAAGGCTGCGTGGAGACCAAAGGGGCCATCAAGAGGTGGGAGTGTAACACACCCTTTGCTCCATTTGGACCGGTGCGCTTCTCTGAGAAGATCCAAAGGTTCACCCCCTTCTCACTGGGGTTCGAGTTTCTGCCAGGAAGACACTACTACTACAGCTGTGAGTAGAGGGTGGAGCTGTGGGTGGAGGAGGGTCACAAACGCTCATTTTGATTAAATACAGTTAATTCTGACAGACGGACAAACAAATGACCAAATCTGACCAAAAGCAGATTGTTGGTGTCCTAAAATACTTTAATCTCTGAACTATTTAGACGCAAATATTGCATTACATTAGTATTACATTATAAGTTACATTAGTAATGCATTAGCAGTTACATTAGTAATACATTAGTAGTTTCTTTAGTAGTTATATTAGTAATACATTACCAGTTACATTAGTATTACATTAGTAGTTTCATTAGTAGTTACAATAGTAATGCATTATAAGTTACATTAGTAATGCATTATTAGTTACATTAGTAATACATTATAAGTTACATTAGTAATGCATTAGTAGTTACATTAGTAATGCATTAGTAGTTACAATAGTAGTTACATTAGTAATACATTATAAGTTACATTAGTAATGCATTATTAGTTACATTAGCAGTTACATTAGTATTACATTATAAGTTACATTAGTAATGCATTAGCAGTTACATTAGTAATACATTAGTAGTTTCTTTAGTAGTTATATTAGTAATACATTACCAGTTACATTAGTATTACATTAGTAGTTTCATTAGTAGTTACAATAGTAATGCATTATAAGTTACATTAGTAATGCATTATTAGTTACATTAGTAATACATTATAAGTTACATTAGTAATGCATTAGTAGTTACATTAGTAATGCATTAGTAGTTACAATAGTAGTTACATTAGTAATACATTATAAGTTACATTAGTAATGCATTATTAGTTACATTAGCAGTTACATTAGTATTACATTATAAGTTACATTAGTAATGCATTAGCAGTTACATTAGTAATACATTAGTAGTTTCTTTAGTAGTTATATTAGTAATACATTACCAGTTACATTAGTATTACATTAGTAGTTTCATTAGTAGTTACAATAGTAATGCATTATAAGTTACATTAGTAATGCATTATTAGTTACATTAGTAATACATTATAAGTTACATTAGTAATGCATTAGTAGTTACATTAGTAATGCATTAGTAGTTACAATAGTAGTTACATTAGTAATACATTATAAGTTACATTAGTAATGCATTATTAGTTACATTAGCAGTTACATTAGTAATACATTATAAGGTGCATTAGTAATGCATTATTAGTTACATTAGTAGTAACAATAGTAGTTACATTAGTATTACATTAGTAGTTACATTAGTAATGCATTAGTAGTTATATTAGTAGTTACATTAGTAGTTATTAGTAGTTACATTAGTGATACATTAGTAGTTACATTAGTAATGCATTAGTAGTTACATTAGTAATGCATTAGTAGTTACATTAGTAATGCATTAGTAGTTACATTAGTAATGCATTAGTAGTTACATTAGTAATGCATTAGTAGTTACATTAGTGATACATTTCAGTTTCCTATTACCAGAAGGTAGCATAGCTTTACCCATTTATGTGCAGTAAAATAGCTTCAGTAGCAGCTAGCTTTAGCATGTCTGGTGTAGCTTGTGACAGGTCTGACTGGAAATTCATGATATTTTTTCCTGAATAATTATAAAATGTGAAGCTGATGGTGGGTAAAAAGGTTTGTTTAACAGTTTTCACAGGAAACACTGTGAAATGTGGGTATCTGGAGTTGCCACAATACAGCAGCAGCCTACAAGTCTCGGGCTGGTAGCTAATGGTCAGTTAACTCTAATTCTAAAATATAAAGTGTTTCTAACAGACTGAATTTTCTAAATAATTTTACTGCTGTGAAAAATGCTAAATCTTTAAGAAGCATCAGGCAGCACCTTAAAGCCTAATTTCTACTTCTCCGTCAGCTCCCCGAGGCAGAGACACTCACGCATTGACGGAACCGTTTTGCTCTCGAACTTCTCCGTCACCTGGAGAGGCTGCAAAGCAGTTCCCTGCCAGGACAACAGAGGGCGTAGCGCTTTTCTGGGGTATCCTGTCATGTATCCGGTCCAAAATAGTGCATTTACAGTTTATATTTGCAGTTTATATTGTGCTTTTTTGCATTTAAGAGACTTTTTAACACGGACAAACTTGTCCCTCATTCTCCTCCACCTCTTCATGCACTCGCCACCTCTAAACCAGGTTTCTTGTCATTTCCGTGCACTAATAAAACGCTTGCTGCGCATCGTTATACTCCTCCAGTCACGGGTGAATAAATATTTTCGGAGTTTTACCGCAAGGTATTCTTCAAGCTGCTCCGTGTTCGCCGCTAGATATCGTCGGCTCTCTTTTTGTTTTTTGAGGCGGCGATGGCGGAGCTGGTGACGTATTTAAAGAAGCGGCGTTCTGACCAATCATAAGCTTGCGCTCTCCGTCTCATTGGACGGATGTTTAGAAAAGAGAGCTCGACTCCGTCCGTCCTTGCAAGCCTGCTGGAGAGCTCTTGCAACGACGGATCATGGCGGTGCGTCCGTCCGTACTGACAAAAACGGAGAAGTGTAAATTAGGCTTAAGTGTTCGAGCTAGCTGCTGCCGCTATTAGAGCTTAAACACAACAATCAACACAAATAACAGTTTAATGATAACCTGGAGGTGATGTAATGGAGTATAAAATAGTTTTTGCTTTTTTATCCATTCTGATCTTAGCCCTGCTCAAACTAGCCGTTAGCATGTCAGTTTATTGGGATTAAAGTATTTTTCCTAACTCCAGTTGTTCAAAGAGGCACCAGGAAATTAATTCATAACCTTTCAACTTAAAAAGATCTGAACCGTCTCTTGTTTGTGATGATTAGCTGTAGTCGTTGTTAGCTGATCGTAAAGTGGCTGGCGTTAAATATTTTGTGGAGCGTCTCAGAACATTTCAGCTCTGCTGCTGACAGCTGAGAGGTTTGTTGCTCAGCTGCAAATGTGACAGAAAAGTGTTTTTATCATGCAAATAGCTTTATCTTGTCATTTTACGAGCGTCGTAGGGTCTTTCTTCTCAAGTGATACAATCAGTTTTCATTTCAGGCTCCTTAGTGGCTTTTTTATGTGACTGTGATCAAACCGCTGCTTTTCCAATTAGTGCTTTTAAAACTTTATTCAAAACAGCACTAATTTGCTATTATAATAAACCTGTGGGGTGCTATATGTGACGCTTTCTCCATTACATCCCCCTGTGCTCCTGTAAGAGGAATCATACACACACACACACACACACACACACGGTGCATTTTTGTTTTGTTTTTAAACCTTTTGGTGTCAGTGCAGGAACTGGAGTACATGAAACGACAAGACAAGGAATGAGCGATCCGAGCGTCGTGCAGAAGGCTGACAACAGAGAGGTGAAGGGAAGGCAGCATGTAGGAGGAAGAAGTGGGGATCAGTGTGGGACAACACGGGGGGAGGACAAAGCAGGCAGGTAGAGACGCCTGGAAGAGCGTCAGAAAGAGATGGACCCAGTCTGAAACTACAGGAGGGGATGAGGGACAAATGGACAAGAGGGACGGATGACTCGACAGGAAGAGAAAGACTCTTTACATAAATTACTGTTGAGGTTTGGGGGACAATGGAGCATTGTGGAGGCATGAGAGAGAGTGGACCCCCCCACCCCAACACACACTGATATGCACACAGGCTCAGTGGTCTTTTGTGGGAACAGCAACAATAGACACCACCCCTGATCGGGCCACAGCGGGCTCAGAGCGATTATGTGTGTTTTGTCCACATCAAAGATTAGGCGTAAAGTTGGTCTGAGCGTCTGGCTCTGGGGTTCGGGCTCAGAACGGGCCTGCAGCCCTGGACGCTGCCTAATGGCACTAGCCTGGGAGAACAGCACAATAGTCTTAGAAACACTAATGGAGTTTGTTTGTTCAGTCGGCGCTGAGCTCAGCTCTGCTCCGTCCGCCATGACACTTCCAACCCACATCCCTGCCACGCCCTGCCCCGACACGTCCTCCGTGTCTGGGTCACTGAAAACAGGAAGCACCTGGAGATGCTCTGATAGTCAGCTGCTTTTAGCAACGCCAGCTCAGCAAATACAAACAGACTAATTGTTAGATCATCTGTCAACATTTTTCACAACCTATGCTCTGAATCTCCTCTAAATCCGAGACCATGGTCTTGAGTCGGAAAAGGGTAGAATGCCTTCTCCAGGTCAGGGACGAGGTCCTGCCCCAAGTGGAGGAGTTTAAGTATCTCGGGGTCTTGTTCACGAGTGAGGGAAGGGTGGAGCGTGAGATCGACAGGCGGATTGGTGCTGCATCTGCAGTGATGGGGGCGTTGTACCGGTCTGTCGTGGTGAAGAGAGAGCTGAGTTGAAAGGCGAAGCTCTCAATTTACCGGTCGATCTACGTTCCTACCCTCACCTATGGTCACGAGCTTTGGGTAGTGACCGAAAGAACGAGATCATGGATACAAGCGGCTGAAATGAGTTTTCTTTGCAGGGTGGCTGGGCTCTCCCTTAGAGATAGGGTGAGAAGCTCGGCCATCCGGGAGGGGCTCGGAGTAGACCCGCTGCTCCTCCACATCGAGAGGAGCCAGTTGAGGTGGCTCGGGCATCTGATTAGGATGCCTCCTGGACGCCTCCCTGGTGAGGTTTTCCGGGCACGTCCAACCGGGAGGAGACCCAAAGGAAGACCCAGGACACGCTGGAGAGATTATGTCTCTCGGCTGGCCTGGGAACGCCTTGGGATTCCCCCGGAGGAGCTGGCCCAAGTGGCTGGGGAGAGGGAGGTCTGGGCTTCCCTCCTTGGGCTGCTGCCCCCGCGACCCGACTCCGGATAAGCGGGAGAAAATGGATGGATGGATGGATGCTCTGAATCTGAAAAATGCATCGACCAGAAAACACGTTAAACAGCTGACATAAATAAGAGAAAGCAGATCATAAATCAACAGTTTTGATATTGAGACGTGGTTGAAGCTGTTGCAGTGTGCTCTATTTATTTATTTTTACCTGTGCAGGTAAAGAAAGTTGAAATGCATCCTCACCTTTAAAAGATGTAGATGTTGGCGTGTCCATGTGGACGGGAGATGCAGAAACGATGATGTTCATGTGTCTGAACAGTTCCTTAAAACTAAAATATAAATTCATTTTTACTGGATTTTACACCCGTTTTGTTTTATTTATAGACGTTTTTACCTAAATGTCCTGATAATCTGTCTGGATTATTGGCTTTCTGAGTTAAGAGCAGCTCTGCTGACTCACCAGAGAAAATTACAAAGAGGTAATTGTGCATTTTTTTCGTCAGATGATGTGAAACTAACGAACTATGCTAGTAGGCCCACGGACGGCTAGTGCTAATGTCATTTTAAATTCATGACGTGTAATCTTTAACTCATTCCCTGCCAGCCGTTTTCTGATCAGAAAGCCCGACTGCCAGCGTTTTTGAGCGTTTTTCCTGTTTTCTGAAGAGTCACAGAACATTGTGCTCTATGATCATGTAAACGCCAAAACTACCAAAAGAAAGAGTAGACTCACTTCTTACATCAGGAAGAATCGCCGTATTTCTAGCGTTATCCGTTCTTTCACAATCTGGTGCCCAACCGCCGCTCCAGACGCATTTCCGGTTCGGCGCATCGTTTTTTTCACCGCAGCGGCCCAAAACAAACTCGTAATCCATTGATTTTCCGCTTCCTGATCACGCGATGTGTGACATACACGGATGAAGATCCGCTTTAGACACGTGATGTTTGTCGTCACGGTGCGGGGGCTCGCTCCGACGCCTGCCCCGTAAAAAAAGCAAAATGACGACTAAAGTCGTCTTTGGCAGCCAGCGGTTGGATGTGAAAAGACGACTTTAGTCGTCAATGGCAGGGAATGAGTTAATGGGGAAAGGTCAGCTAACTCGAGACTAACCCAGACTTCACACAGGAAGCATCAGCGGCGCGGAACGTTGCTCTTTCAGATAGAATCCATTAAAGTCTGTGGAGGGGTTGATCCAAACCGGTTGATCCAAATTTTCAGGCGCGTCCCAGAAGCAGCATGCTGCGCTGCTAAGGATATGACTGGTTTCTGGTTTTTTTTGCGAGCCGCTACTGGGATGCATCAATTTCCACAGTTAACATAGGGCTAGACAGGAAATCAAACACGATAAAACATCTGGTAATTTTCAAAATAAAAGTCTATTGCAGCGGTGCAATTTCATATCTATGTAGATTACGTCTATACGTGTGACCTCACAGCTTTCCTGCATCGTTTGAGAAGTGTAGCAATGTGTTTTTCATCCTGGCAGTGGAGAGGAACAACATGATATATGACATCAAACAGCGATCTTTTTGGTTTAATGGCGGATGGCATAAACAAACCGTGACCTTTGAAGTCTTGAGGGATTTTGTGATCTCGTGAGTCCGGTGTGGAGGACGGCGGTGATGCCGCTCTGCGGCTGAGACTCTCCCGGTGTGGATTCACACGCAGCGAAGCTCGCGAGTAAACCGTCTTGTATGGCCGCTCATTATGAGTCTAATAGGTGTGTATTTACCAGGTGACCTTTTTCCTGCTACACTCATAAAACACATTTTGATCAGAAACATCTTAATAATGCTTTAGGAACCTCTCCGTTAGGTTTTAGGTCCCGATGCCTCGTTATTACGGCTTCCTGGGACCCTTAACCAGAAAACAGTTGTGTCTAATCTTCAGAGATTACTAAGGCAATGTTAAAAAGACCCAGGTCATCTATAAGATGGTGCTGAGGGGAAAGATGGATGGGCACGTCCTGAGAGGCTGCTGCATGCTCAGTGGAGACGTATTAAATCAGGCGGTGTAGGTGTTGTAAATGATACAGAGAGATGTTTAATATTTACTACAGTGCATAAAAATGATTCCTAACATACTGTCAGAGATGTCTTCCACTTGCAGCTCATCACTCCTACTGATTTATGTCACTGAGAAGGAGTTTAAGAACGTAAATGCTGCTGCAGAAGGCAGATGTTTCTCAGAGAGGTGGCAGGTCTGGCTGTTTTGATGCTCTAGGCAGAATTTTTATTTAATTCAAAAAGCAAAGAAAAGTTCAAAACATTCTGCATTTGAAAAGGATCTGACTTTACAGTCTAATAACTGGTCACTTGAATTAAAATATTGTTATCCTTATTAATATATGTTTACATAGACATTACTAAACGAGTAAAAATCAAGTTCCCTGACAAAAAAATAATTTTTTACTTGTTATTTTTCAAATATGATCGGTCATTCTGAGTTTATCATGCAGGCTAAAAGTGAAAGTAGTCTTCTACCCCTATTTCCTGCATTAGCCACAGATAGAAAATAGACGGTGAAGCTCTAGGATTAGGAAATCCTGACAGATCTACGTTACATTTGTGTTGCAGCTTTTGTTTTGGTTGAACCTTCTGGGTCACAGTAAAAAAGTTTATGTTCCAACAATAAACATTTCATGTGAGCTTTGTGCAACGTAATATGATTTTGCATCACGTCTTGAGTGCTGAACGCCAGTTAAAAAATCTTTTAATCTTCACATCAACACATTACATTATTTTTTATTAGATGGCATCTGTAAGGGTCCATAGAGGAGTGTTCAACTCCATCAAATCAATGAATCTTTCTGTTTTTTCTGATTTTCCTCAGGTTTTTAACATTTTTCTACATTATTGTCTAGGCCCCGTACAGCTCGCCTCCTCTGTTGGTGCATTCTGTGTTCCTCGTGCCTTCATCAGCTGAAATTATGGATGAAACAGGGAGACAAACTACAGCCGGCTTGCATTGGTCCCTGTTGAGTTAGCAGCTGTTTGTGAATAATTCAAATTTAAAGCACATTAACTGCAGCTTCTGTACAAATTTGTTTGTGTAAAAGCAGCATTAACGTGACAGGTAGTGCAGCTGGTGTGAGCCCCCCCCCACCCACCCACCCACCCAGTGATCAGTATTGATAACTAAGCAGTCTCTGATCTCTAGTGTGGGTTTCATCAGCTGTGAGGGTGGATGTGATACCTGGTGGTCTGAGGCAACAAGCAGACTTGAGTTCTTTAAGACTCATTTCTTTTTTAAAGGTTTTATTCTGCATAACGCAGGTTTTTTTCTACCTGACACGTTAGCATCCTGAATTCCAACAGTTTTGGGCTCTGATGAGGAGGAAGAGGCTGATTTCCATTTATTTCCTGGTGTTCTCTGCAGCTCTGCCGACAGATGAAGGCCCTCCTCTGCCATGTATGAAGTTGCGTGTCACAGTGTGCTGTGAGCCCAGTGAGTACACTCCTCCTTTCATCTGTTCTTCCTTTCATGCTTTCCTCTTTGTACAACCAAGAGACTCTTCTGCTTCTCACATCTCTACTATCAAGGCAGCAAGTTTAGACGACTCACCACGGCGCTTCGTTTTCTCTTTAACCTTGTAGAGAAAAAAACTTTAAACCTGATTAGATGGAGTCCTCTCTCTCTCTCTCTCTCTCTCTCTCTCTCTCTCTCTCTCTCTCTCTGTTTCTTACTATCTATCTCACGCTTTCTCTCCCCCTCTCTTTCTATCTCTATTTCTCTCTCTCTCTTTCTTCCTCATTCTCTACCTCTCTCTCACTCTATCCCCCCCTCTCTCTTTCTCACTATCTCTCTCTCTTTCTCTCCCCCTCTTTCTCTCTCTCCCTCCCTCTCTCTCTCTCTCTCTCTCTCTCTCTCTCTCTCTCTCTCTCTCTCTCTCTCTCCCCACTTTAATCTCCCTCCTTGTCATCCCCTTTCTCCCACTCTCCATTGCTCTTTCTCAGCGTGAAATTCCCAGAGTTGATCTAATCCAGAGCCCGCCTGGAGTAATGTTAGTCTTCCGGTTCAGTGAGCTGCCCATTCCGGTTGGGAATGTTGCCCAGTCACTGTGGGAATCCCTGCATGGTGGTTGGTGTGTGTGTGTGTGTGTGTGTGTGTGTGTGTGTGTGTGTGTGTGTGTGTGTGTGTGTGTGTGTTTCTGCACTCCTGAATGAGCCTTTGCGTGCCACTGTTGGCGGTTGTGTGTACGCGCCCTCGCATGTCTGAGACGTCTGTCCCAGTTCCCATCCCAGTCCCATCCCAGTGCATCTGCGGGGGGGCTTGCTGTGCTGTCCCAGACTGACCTAACACACTTTTTTTAATTGAGGGGAGAGTAGCTGCTGAGTTATCCAGCAAACATCTACTAATATTTCTGTCTTGTATTTGTTGTCTTTACTTGGAGAAAAATCGCTTCGTCCATCTCAGAGGAATTCCTAAATGTCATTCCCTCTCCGGTGGGAGACGAGGAGCAGTTTGCTGAGTCGTTTCTGGACTGAAAGCTGATGACTTTTTAAAAATATGCTAATTATCCTGATGTCATTAATTAGAGAACATCAGACAGCAGTTTGGTAGGGAATTGCTAATGCATCCTGACCTTGTGATGGAACCCCCCTCCCATAAAAGAACCTGAATCACCTGGATCATGCACACCTGGATCATGCACACCTGGATCGTGCACACTGTGAGCAACCTGCACACTTCCTTCATAAAAACGACGACACATCCCTCTCTGTTCCTCTGCCTCTCATCCTTTTCCTAAACCAAAATAATCCTGACTAAATTTCAGCATCTGTGTCTCCTTGTCTTTTACCTCCTCCTCCCTCGCTCCAGCCTCCCGCTCTTTCTTTCTTCTCTCTTCTGTCATTCTTAGAGTGGCACTAATCCACCCCACCCCCCTCGTTTTTTATGATCTTTTGCTACTGGAGCAAAACTAATCTAGGCACCATCCACCTCTAGTCTCAAACACATCCTCTTCCCTGACTCCGCCCCCTCCTCACCTTCCTCGTTCCACCTTCCCTTTTGTTGCACCTCTGTAGTTATTCCCCTTTTACCGTTTCTCTGCTTCGCTCCATCTCTGTCGTGTGCACGCTGTGCGGCGAGCGCGTTGGGATGAGCGTACACGAGGCCGCTGAGAGGAACGCCAGTTAGATGGATGAGAGAGGAGGTAAAGGGGAGTTGGAGGCTGGTCCACTCGTGGCGGTTTACTCCAGCTGTTGTTGTGTTGCTCCCCGTGGAAGCACCTCAGATCCTCCCCAGTTCCTTCCTGCTCAGGACTCCTTTCATCTGACAGCAGGCCGTGCCATCTCCGTGTGTGTGTGTGTGTGTGTGTGTGTGTGTGTGTGTGTGTGTGTGTGTGTGTGTGTGTGGCCGTCGGTGATGGCAGCTCCTGTCATTCAGATCTTATCTAAAACTTCAAACTCTCTCTTCTCTCCTCCCTCCTTCAGAAATCAGCCCATATTGTGGAAATGCTCCATCGGCGTGTGTGTGTGTGTGTGTGTGAGTGCGTGCGTGCGTGTGTGTGTGTGTGCATTGGGGGGGTTACAATTAATTATCAGCACTGGTACAAACTCAGCTCGCCTCACACTGGTTTGAAGGACAGAGGTGACTGTGAGAGGGTCCATCAGGTACGTTGTCATTGCTCCAAGGTCAGCCAGTCCCTCTGTCTCCTGTGTGTGTGTGTGTGTGTGTGTGTGTGTGTGTGTGTGTGTGTGTGTGTGTGTGTGTGTGTGTGTGTGTGTGTGTGTGTGTGTGTGTGTGTGTGTGTGTGTGTGTGTGTGTGTGTGTGTGTGTGTGTGTATCTCCCTAAATTTAAGCACCACAAACGGGGCAGGGACTCTCAGAGTTCCTAATGACATTTTGCTCCTGCGTGACAAACCAGTTCTTGCCCTCTTGCTTCGTGAGGTTCTGGTTTGTGTTTCTTTTTGCTTTGTGAAGTTCTGGTTTGTGTTTATTTTTGCTCCGTGAGGTTCTGGTTTGTGTTTTTTTTTTTTT
>SSNS01000005.1:3237038-3269036 GCA_006937985.1 Aphyosemion australe | reverse complement strand
GTTTTTGTTTTTTGCTTCGTGAGCTTCTGGTTTGTGTTTATTTTTGCTTCGTGAAGTTCTGGTTTGTGTTTTTGTTTTTTGCTTCGTGGGGTTCTGGGTTGTGTTTCTTTTTACTTTGTGAGTTTCTGGTTTGTGTTTATTTTTGCTAGGTGAGGTTTTGGTTTGTGTTTCTTTTTGCTACGTGAGGTTCTGGTTTGTGTTTTTTGCTTCGTGGGGTTCTGGGTTGTGTTTTTGTTTTTTGTTTTTTTGCTCCGTGAGGTTCTGGTTTGTGTTTCTTTTTGCTTCGTGAGGTTCTGGTTTGTGTTTATTTTTGCTACGTGAGGTTCTGGTTTGTGTTTCTTTTTGCTTCGTGAGGTTCTGGTTTGTGTTTCTTTTTGCTTCGTGAGGTTCTGGTTTGTGTTTCTTTTTGCTTCGTGAGGTTCTGGTTTGTGTTTCTTTTTGCTTCGTGAGGTTCTGGTTTGTGTTTCTTTTTGCTTTCTTGAGGTTCTGGGTTGTGTTTCGGTTTTGTGTTTTCATCAGAGCGCTGTCACGAATCACATGAGGGGATAAAAAGCCGAGCGTTGCTGAGAGGTGCTTAAGCTGGCGTTGCATCAGCACGCTCCTGGTGCCCTGCAGCCTTTTATTGCATCTTCTTCAAGCTGGCTCCAGCTCCTACTCCATGCTTACCTTTTTATGATGCATCTTCTGTTTAAACCCCTCCTGTTGTGTTTATCTCTCCGGCTCTTCTTGTCGCTTGTCCTCTCTCTCTCTTTTTAGCCGTCCCACTGTGAGAAACCATTACAGACCAACTTCCATCCCTCCCTAATTGATTCCCCTTTCCTCTCCGTCTCACTTCCCTTTCTGCAGTCATCGTCCTGCTGTGAGCAGTCCATTACATTTATTTCAGTTTGCAGAGCGTCACCATTTTCTTCGCTTTCTTTCTCATTTTTTTCCAGCTATTTTTTTTTCTTCCACCCCCGGCCCCTCCCCTCTCACCCCAGAAAACCTTTGTACCCCGTGAACTCGTCACCCAAAAGGACAAAACTCAGACAGATGTACTCACGCCAACTTCTTCAGGTCTCCATCTGAAAATTCTAAATTTTAGTTTCGCCGTTTTTTTTTATCTACTTAAAGTTTGCAGCAATTTTTTTTCTCTTTCTGCAACTTTTGTTGGTTTGAGCCTTTGCTAGCAGAGCTGATCACCGTTAGCTCCACTTCTCTGTAAAATGGCGGCACGCGAGGAGAGGTGGGATGGTGGAACCTTTTCTGTCTCTGCAGTGGAGCGTTCTGCACACCCACACACGTGCGCGCACTTTAACACGGTCGTGCACGTGCAGCCACACATGCAGCATGCCTCTGACTGCACTGCACTGCGGTGGAGCGCATGCTTTTTTGCAGTCACGCCCTCGTGGACACCATTTTGTGGGAAAGCTCGCCATGGACAACATGATGATGATGTTAACCACAAACGAGCGCCGTCAACGTTGGACGTTTTGCACAAACGACGTGATTAAAGCCGGATCAAAACACACCTGTCACACACAGCCCAGTAAACACACGGCATTCCACGAGAGCGAATTTTTACCCTTTATTCCGGAAGCAATTTAAATTTACGGGAATTTGTTTTTACGGCATTTTAAATAAATGTTGACTGGAATTTACGCATTTGATTTAAAAATGTTATTAAATTTAATCAAATTTTCACAAAATCATAAATTAATTTCAGATATTTTTATTTTAAAATAACGTTTATTTAATTTTTTTTTTATCAAAAGTACAAATAAATGTTATAACATATTTATCAGAGAGCATTCATGAACCAAAGCGTTAAAACGGAAGATTTTAAAATATTTGTTTTCGTGAAGAAAACCCCCCCCCACACACACACACACACACACACACACACACACTCAGTGCTAGGCCACAGGATGCTATTTGATGCTTCGTTAACCCCTCGATGGTCGTTAGCTACACAACCTGAGAGGAATTTAGTGTCACGTTGTTCAGCAGCTCGGAGGAAGACCGACGAGTTTTTCTGACCTCATCGATGCTCGTTTTGGTTTCCGTGGGAACGCGTGTTTGTGTCGGACTGGTGGGTAGTCAGGCTGGGTCAAGGCCACAGGTGGATTTAATAACCAGACTCATCCTTGGGCTCTGACCCTTTCTGTCTTCGCCCACTGCTTTCCTTTTTTAAAGATGTGTGTACTTCTATTAAACCATCCCTCCATTATTTCTTTACACACACACACACACACACACACACACACACACACACGCACACACACACACACACACACACACACCACCTGCTGAGAAAGTGACGCCCAGACACAGACGCCCCCTCCTTATCCCGTCTTCTTCTTTCCCTCCCTTTTCTTTGTCTGACCTCCTTTTCCCTCCTTTTCACCGCTCTTTCTCTCTCGACTCTTCCTTTCATCTTCTGTCCACTTCTTGGCTTCGCCTTGTCATTTAGACTTTGCTTGTATTTTTCCGCCTCTTTTTCATTTCCTGGCTCTTTTCTGTAGACTCTCCATCGTTCTTATTTACATAACACCATCTCTTCCTGTTGCCGTGCCTTCAGAGCCGTTTTTTCTTCCTTGGTTGTCCGACCTTTAAGAGAAGTTGCATAGGGGACATATTTAGGGTCAGAACTCGTTTTTCATGGCGTTGGTCTCTAGTAAATACCTTCCCCTGGTCGTTTGTCTGTTCCTTTTTGTTTCACCAAGCAGCAACTTTATTGAGAAAGTTCAGCATGCAAAAATGACCAATCAGCAGTTTGTTTCTGTGCCTGAACTTTATTTAAATGTTCTTTCTTTCTGGGTTTTTGCAGAACCAGAAGATTCCAATCCCAAACAAGGTGAGATCCAACTTCCTAGCACTGGTTTATCTCGTAGGTTTGTGGCTTTTTATAAAGCTTTGTGTCACTCGGCAATTTAAATGGAAATTGTTTTTTTTTACAAATTTCTATCACTTTATTGTTCATTTTATTGAATTTAGACCCAAACTGATCTCATTGGTCACTATAGTGGAAGGACGGTTGGAGTCAGACTGGTGATCTCATGTCACCTAAAAGCGATCAGTGAACTTTTCCTCCTAATTTTCTCACTTTAGAAATAATCTTGACTTGTTTTGTTGTATTTCCACGTCAGACGTCAGAGCCGGCCCTAGGCATACTCTAGTTAAGCGACTGCTTGGGGCCCCCACACCATTAGGGCCCCCCCAAAAGCACCAAGATAGCATGAGAAAGTTTTTAATAACTTTTATTAATATAAACTAAATTATATTAAACACATGGAAACAATTTATATATTATTTGATATAGTGTAATTTGTGTCATATAGTGGCTTTTGGCTTTATTTTGGAGTGATTGCACATTTTATACACATCTGTTACAAAAAACAGAAAATATTAAATTTAGCGTGTTTTTCTGTAAATTCAGAGTTTTTCTGCTGATGTTACTTTCAAATATTTTAATTAAAACACCACAATTAAATAACACTTATGGGAAAACCTGCGTAGGCCCCCAAAAGGCTTGGGCCGGCCCTGTCAGACGTGGGTTTTTATACCAATGTTTTTATTGTTGTTGCAGGAACAGACCGCCTACGCAGCGTTTCCTCACGGAGGACAGCTTCCCTTCCACCCGTCCTCTTCATCTTCCTCTTCCTGATTACCTGATGGATCCGTCCATCCTCGTCTTCTCCGTGGGAGAAGTCACTCAGATGCAATCTGTGCTCGGAGAACAAAATGTAATTCACTCCACACTAAGCTACTGCCTCGTGGTCGTTTACCAGATCTGAGCTTTTACCTGAACTCAGGGACACAACTTCTTCTCTGGTTTTACCTGCCGTGCGACTAAAAGGACGATGTTTTACGCGCACGGCCGGGACTCGCCGTCTGTATCTGATGCCAGAAGAACAAAAGACTTTCTGAATTTATTCCAGTGTTTTTTTATGTTTTGGGGGTTTTTGCTTCATTTTTTTTTACTTATGTTGATTCATTTCTGTCTCCAGCTGAAAGTGGCCAAATGAAACTACTGTAGGGAGCGGCTCGGGTTCAGCCGGACGACGACTTTAATTCTGAATTTTTTAAAGTTTTAACAGATTTTTTTTAAGTGTTTTACTTTTGTAACTAATTGAATCTGTAAATTAATCTTTGTGAAGAAATGAGGACTGCTGCAGAGCAGTGGTGCTGGCTGGGCTGCTGCGCCCCCTGCTGGGATCAAACTGGTTTTACTGGAGTTAAACTGGTTTGGACATTAACCCAGAAACCGGACACCCAGCGGGTCCAGGTCTTGTTCAGGACCCGGGTGTTGGTCCGCTCTGACTTTCAGCCCCGTTGTTCTACTTTTGCACTCCCTTACCCCCCTGCTTTCACATATTCAGGACCAGAGGGGATTGTGGGTAAATGAAGAGCGTCAGCCTCACTGATTCTGCTGTTGGTGTCGATGTGCACAGTTTTTGTTTCTGTTGTTGTGATTTACACAAGACGTGCTTTTATTTAGCAAAAAAGGGTTATTGCTGTCAAATTAGAATTCAAGCATGGCAGCAACGTTTCTATCAGGGTAAAGGCGTGCTTGTGTTCTGCTGAAGTTAAATTAATATCCCAGTGATCCTAATTAATGACTCAGTTAATCGACAGGCGATCGTTCACTTCCTATATCTTTATAATAAAACAAATCCTGTCGTTTTTCCTTTAAGTTCAAAATCTTTATATATTTATAAAGTTACATAGTTATTTTCCATCACTATTTGATCAGATTGTGCAAAAGTAATGTAAAAGAATCAAAGTTTCGTCTTGCTTTAAAACAAAAACATTTTTAGCACTTATAGTACACCGCCTGGCCAAAAAAAAGTCTCCACCAAATTAAAAAGGTGACCCACACTAATATTTGGTTGCACCACCTTTAGCTTTGATTACAGCACACATTCTCTGTGGCGTTGTTTCCATCAGCTTCTGCAACGTCACCAGGTTTATTTCCATCCAGTGTTGCATTAATGTTCCACCAAGATCTTGCATTGATGATGGTAGAGTCTGACCGCTGCACAAAGCCTTCTCCAGCACATCCCAAAGATTCTCAATGGGGTTCAGGTCTGGACTCTGTGGTGGCCAATCCATGTGTGACAATGATGTCTCAGACTAACATCTGTTCCACCACCACCAGATGTGTCTTTCCACATGGTTGTTGAAGAAATGAGAAACAGCTCATTCCACTATGGAGTGCCATTTGTAAAGTCAAACAGTCGTAACTTAACAGCAATATTTTTGGGTTATTTAGCCTATTATAAGAGAAAAAATGGGAGTTCATTTTGCAAAGTCATATTTTCACCATGTTATTTATACATTTATAAATGTTAAAGTTCCCAACTAAATATTTAGTTAGCAAGCTAAATATTTCATTTGGAGTTAAATATTTATTTTACAAACTAAATATTTACGTCTGACCTAAATATTTAGTTTGTAAAATAAATATTTAGCTCCAAATTAAATATTTATTTTCCAAAATAAATATTTAGATCCCAGCTAAATATTTATTTTGGGGCTAAACCTAAATATTGATTTTGCAAATAAAATATTTAGCTGGAATCTAAATGCTTATTTAGGAAAATTAATATTTCATTTGGAGCTAAATATTTAGTTTGTAAACTAAATATTTAGCTCCAAGTTAAATATTAAGGTTTGTAAATCAAATATTTATTTTACAAACTAAAAATGAGCTCCCATTTTTTTTCTCATGATAGGCTAACCCAAAATACTTCTGTTAAATTATGACTCTTTGACTTTACAAATGGCACCCCATATTGCACCAGTTGGGGTTAAATAACTAGTTGGCAGCTGAAAGATAATCGCCCATGCAGAAATCATCCAATAGGAGGCTCCTACCTGTTTGCTTAGTTAAATCCAGGTGGAGACTTTTTTTTGGACAAGCAGTGTATTTTTGTCTCCAAATATTTGGTTGTGAAATTTGTGTAAATCACTCGTTTTCTTCTTTTTTCTGTAAAATTCCAAAAACAAACCGATGTTTGATGGGATGTTTACTAATTTTGCTTTATTAATGTGTAACGTTACCGTCGTGTAAGGGTAGGATTTTTGTGTGTTTCCTTTTTCACATTTTAGTGAAAATCGTAGCGTCTTCTGTGAAGAGCAACTGCAATCTGAGCCGTTTTCTGTGGCAGGACAACAAATAAAGATGATTGCAATAAAAGCCTCATTTGAGTCTGATTTTTTATAGGATGCATTGATTTTTCTTATATAACCACAAGTATAGGTGACAATCTGCAGCGTACACATGTTTGGTGAGTGGTGTTCTACACAGGAGTGTGGCGATAAGGAGGCTACAGGGACTGAAATGACCTTGTGGTGTGAGAGGCCATTGTAATGTGAGTAACCTGGTGGAATATCGAGCTGCTTTTTATCTATGGGCAGCCAAAGCCTGATAAGACTCCGATACCCAAAGGACTCCTGCTTTTAATAGACTCTCAAGCATCGTCGCCGATCCGTCGACCTTAAAGAAGTTATTTTTCTGTCAACATGGAGCTGAAACTCAAAGTCTTAACAGAAGATGGTGTTTCTTTGTGTCTTAAATATGAAGTTACGTCTGAAAAAGCTGTAAATATTTCCATTTATATAAGCTGTAATGTTGAACGTCTTGTGAAGCCAGGGAGGCAATTTCCCGGATAATGGGGCTAATGCTCCTATTTCATGCTCTATGATCTCTTCTGATGACATGTTTGTCACCGCTGATGCATGTTGCCGTGACGCTGCTTTGATTCTGACCTTCACATAAACATTTCTAAAGCCGACGTCGTCATTCTTCTATTGTGAAGGAATATGTTGGAATCGACTTAAAACAGAATCTGCCTTCCGTCCGCTGCTGAACTACGGTAGATGGATGTTTGTTTCTGTAAAAACATGAAACACATTATTGGTCTGATACGAGATAATTTCCCCTAAACCTTTACGTTTTGTAGACTTTGTACGTCTCTGCACCACAGATGGAACCAAACAAAGCAAACATCAACTCGTTGTCTGGGTTTGAGGTTTTTCTGGAATTGTGTTAAAGTAACACAGAGCAGGTTCCTGCTCCTCTGCCCTACTGGTTGAAAGTGGAATTACAACTGTCGTAAACAACCCTGCTGCAGCCTGCTGTAGCTAGCGCTAACAACGAGCTAACGCTAACATGAGCCAACTAATACTAAAATAAACCACGAAGTAAAAAGGTCCACACTGTTGGACAAAAATATTATTACAAGTCCAGTAGCAACAAAGCTAGGTCACCATCAGTCCGTGATTTTGTAGCCTCCTTTAGCTCCCTCAAGCTAGCGTAGGCCGTGCCGATGTTCACTCTGGTTTTAGCTCTTTGCTTCACCTCCAAACACATTATGCTGCATTCGATTTTCCTCGTAAGTCGGAACTCGGAACTAGGAATGACTTCACACCCGAGTTAACAGCGTTCTAGTTACTGTAGTCGGAGAAGTTGGACTTTCAATATGGCGGCGCCATCGAAAACGGCTGCTTTGGTAGCTCTCAACGAACACAGACGACTAATAAACACTTTTAGTTTGTTCAACTTAGTGATGCAAGCGCTACATGTAACTTTGGTTTTAAACACACTCATGTGTGTCTTGTAAAATAAACACATTTCAACCAAAACTTACTGTTGTTCATATGGAGCGCTGCCATCTTGGATCTCGAGGTCAGAGTTCTGAAAAACTTCCGAGTTTCCGACTGGGAGGTCCGACTTTGCGGGGCATTTTGTTTGATTTTTCCTACTCGGAAGTCGGGCTTTCCGTGTTCCGAGGACAAATCGAACGCACCATTACTCTGTTACTTTTACTTCCAGGCTCTGCCATGATGCCAACAGAAAAAGCAAACTTCTTCTTCTTGTGCTTTTAATTGGTGAACTGAAAATGCTAACTGCTAGCATTACAGCTAACAGCCGTAAAGCAGGTAAAGAGCTCCCCCTATAGGACACCTACCCGCTCCACTAAACTATCTGGTGTGGTTTATGGTCAGCAGAGGGCTGCAGAGTGGTGTCAGATATGAAACTGGTCAAGTTTCTAACTCAACAATCACTGAGATCAACGTTAAAGCTCTAGCTTAACGTTTAAAACTATCTAGTGATACTTTACTATCATCCACCTCAGGACAGTTCCTGCTCTGGAAATAATCCTGTTTCAGTTTCTCCAAATAAAGATTCTGATCAGAACACGTTTCTGTTGGTTTACATCCTTTGAAGGTGTTTCCTGTGTGAGGCTGGGATTAATCAGTATCTTACCTGTTAGGGCTTTGATCAGCTTCAGTTCGGAGAAACAGTCTATTTCTGACCAGATAAACTGTTTCAGTTGATGATTTATCAGAACAAAGTCACGTGAACACACGAACCTTATCAGGACATGCCTTTTGTATTATTCACATAGATTTGAGTGGTTCGTGCTGTTTTTAGCGACTGAGCTAACTGTTTAACACTTCGGATCAGAACTTATATCTTTGCAGGAATAATCTAGTAAAGTTAAATTCATGGAGGTTGGAGATTAGAGCTGTTGATCCACTGTGGGCTCTGACTCCTCTGGGCTCGTTTCAGAACTAAACTGTTTCTCCAAACTTTTCTATCTTAAAGATTTAGGCAGGATTAAATTATGCATCAGAAAACGCGACTGAAGTTTGAAATCTCTACTTTCCTCGGCCTCTGCACTTCATCCTCCAGCATGCAAAGCTGTTTTTTTTTACCAGAAACTCCATGAAGAGGAACAATCTGATACTGCTGGGTGCAAGTGTCCGTGCACAGCTTAGAGACTTATTGACTCCTCTCTGAAGCCTCGGCTGGGAACGCTGGGAACGCTGTCCAGCAAAATGGTAAAATCAAGTTCAAGGATTACGTCTGAGTCTTCACAAAGAAATTGTCGCTTGACATCTGTTGCAAGAGTTGCGTGTTCATTTTCAGGCCTTCATAATAAGATGCAGAAAGTATTTTCCAGAGGGAGTATCTGACCCTCCATGCAGTGGAGAGTAAAAGCCCTGAGACTAAATCTGGGAAGTGGAATTTAACAAGCAGACCTCTGACTTCACAGTTTACTGAAAGTTTTTGCAACGACGAACCTCGCTTCACTAATTTCCTCGAGGCTCATTTGGAAATATTGTAATGACCCTCAGGTCTGATCGATAGTTGCTCCTCACTTTTCCTCACATACAGGATGGAATTTTAATTTTTTGTTGCGCATGTTTATGTTTTATTGTGTGAAAACGCTCTGCATACTTCAGAAAAATATAAAAATCTGTGGTCGTGCAGCTTTAGTTCCTGCAGAACAAACTTCTAGAACAATCTAAAGAGAAGCAGACAAATGAAGGGCACAGCTGAATTTTCTACCTCTGACTTGTTTATTCAACAATATTCCCAGGCCGCGTGACGCTCAGGAATCCAGTGAGTATTCGCTCAGGAACTCGGAGCTCCTGGAGTTGATGAGTAACCGACCGCTGGTTGGTGATTTTGAGCATGCAGCCTCCTGCTCTGGAATTTAAACCTGTGTGGATTTGTTGGTTAACGTCAGAAAAGCTGAAGTCAGATTAACATCTTTAGATCATTTACTGGTGAGAAAAGAGAGTTTGCTCCTGTAACAACATGGACATGGATGCTGGAGACGTTGGAGTGAAATACTCCTGTGGTGTCCAGATTTAGTTCAGATTTAAAATCAGACGATCAACTCCAGAAGATAAAACCTCTGGTGACACATGAGTTTATTTTAACAGATACAATGAGCTCTGGTTGTTTATAAAAGCCCTAACAGACTCATTACTGAAGGATCCTTCAGGTCTTGTAGTCAAACTCAACCCTGAGCTGAAGACCTGAAAATCAAATCAGACAAAAAGGTGGAGGAAGAATAAAAAACCTTTTACTTATTTCAGTTTTTCTACATGTTGTCTTTCACAAGTTCACGAATGAGGGAAAGATGGAGGTGGATTGGTGCTGCGTCTGCAGTGATGGGGGCGTTGTACCGGTCTGTCGTGGTGAAGAGAGAGCTGAGCCGGAAGGCTCAGCTCTCTATTTACCGGTCGATCTACGTTCCTACCCTCATCTATGGTCACGAGCTTTGGGTAGTGACCGAAAGAACGAGATCACGGATACAAGCGGACAAATTGAGTTTTCCCTACAGGGTGTCTGGGCTCTCCCTTAGAGATAGGGTGAGAAGCTCGGTCATCCGGGAGGGGCTCGGAGTAGATCTGCTGCTCCTCCACATCGAGGGGAGCCAGTTGAGGTGGCTCGGCCATCTGGTTAGGATGCCTCCTGGACGCCTCCCTGGTGAGGTTTTCTGGGCACGTCCAACCAGGAGGAGACCTAAAGGAAGACCCAGGACACGCTGGAGGGACTATGTCTCTCGGCTGGCCAGGGAACGCCTTGGGATTCCCCTGGAGGCTGACCCCACGACCCGACCCTAGATAAGCGGAGGAAAATGGATGGGTGGTCATCATTTTTTTTTTACTCACACGTGGGTCATGTCAGCAGCTTTAAAGACGGTTGGATCCCGAGGCGTTCCTGGACCAGCCTAAAGCTTTTATTCCTCTAACATGTTGTGGGTCAACCTCAGGGTCTCCTCCACATGACCAAATCACCTCAGATGGCACTTCTCAATGTGAACAGGCTCTACTCAGAGTTTGTCCTGGATGAACAATCCCCTCATCACATCGACTTTTCTCATCTTCTTGTTTTAATCGTGACTCACAGCTCATGACCATAGGTGAGGGTTGGAAGTGGGATCGACTGGTAAACCTCTGCACCACAGCAGATCAGTTCTGATCTGCCTCGTCTCCTGCTGCCCACTTCCCAGGTTCCACTGTCTGAAATGATGCTATAAGAACAACTTCAAAGGAAAGTTTGGAGGTTCTGATCTGCTGCGTCTTCAGGATTCCAGGTTAAAGCGTCTCACACATCTGCTTGAGCAGCACAAAATTTGTTCAGATTGCAACCAAGTTTGAGTAAATCCATGTTTATGAGAGCGAGCCGCATCCCAACTGCTCCGCCCATGTGGAAATAAAAATAATGACTTGACCTTTACGGTGGCCAAAATAAGATCTGAGATTTGACCGTCCACAGCACATTTCTCTTTCTGTTCACCAGGTGTGTGCGTGTGTGTGTGTGTGTGTGTGTGTGTGTGTGTGTGTGTGTGTGTGTGTGTGTGCGTGTGTGTGCGTGTGTGTTAAAGTAACACAGAGCAGTTTCCTGCTCCTCCGCCCTACTGGTTAAAAGTGGAATTACAATTGTTGTAAACAACCCTGCAGCAGCCTGCTGTAGCTAGCGCTAACAACAAGCTAACGCTAACATAAACCAACTAATACTAAAATAAACCACGAAGTAAAAAGATCCACACTGTTGGACAAAAATATTATTACTTACAAGTCCAGCAGCAACAAAGCCAGGTCACCATCAGTCCGTGATTTTGTAGCCTCCTTTAGCTCCCTCAAGCTAGCGTAGGCCGCGCCGATGTTCACTCTGGTTTTAGCTCTTTGCTTCAGCTCCAAAGACATTACTCTGTTACTTTTACTTCCAGGCTCCGCCATGATGCCAACAGAAAAAGCAAACTTCTCTTTTTCTTCTTCTTGTGCTTTTTATTGACAAACTGAAAATGCTAACTGCTAGCATTACAGCTAACAGCTGTAAAGCAGGTAAAGAGCTCCCCCTATAGGACACCTACCCGCTCCACAAAACTATCTAGTGTGGTTTTTGGTCAGCAGAGGGCTGCAGAGTGGTGTCTGATATGAAACTGGTCAAGTTTCTAACTCAACAATCACTGAGATCAACGTTAAAGCTCTAGCTTAAAGTTTAATAAACTATCTACATTAATCATGGCTGTTCACCATTTTAAAATGTTGCTAAACCAACTTCAGACGCTTAGAGATTCAGTTTTAATCTGACAGCAGGAATCGGTGGACTCTGTTCCAGACTCCTCCTTTAATCTGTCCAACAGCCCGCTCCATCTTTAAGTTATGGTTGTTTAGTGCCGAAGAGCTCCAGCTGAGTTCAGCTGAGCGTCGTTTTTCTCATCAGTCTTCAGCTGAAACTTCACAGGCCCGGGCTCTTTACACTAAAGCCCCTGCTCAGAATGAAAGTGGTTTCTGATGGCATGCTGTGTGTGGATAAAATCAAGCGAGGTCTTGGTTCTGTGTGCTGGTCTGAGAGCTGTGACAAACTGTGGATTATGAGTCTGCCACCAAAACCAGACACAAATGAGCAAAGTCAGTCACACCTCGCATCGCCTCCTTCCTCCTCCCAGTCCCTCCCTGTACTTCTATCTCACTTTCATCCACTTTTAATGTGCAGAACTTTGATAGTGAACATCCTATTTCCCGTGTTCTGGTCGGACGGCTTTACATGCAGATGGGCTGGTAATTTGCATCAACTCAAAGGTCTCCCTTTCTCTCCTGATGCTCCCTGACAACGGAGTGTCTATTCATCCTCGGTGTTAAGCATCACTCCTGGGACATCGCCTGAATTGCTGTCTCATGGTGCTTCAAGTCTGGTTTTACACTGCAGAAGCTCCTGAGGAATTGGATTAAGAACACATTCCTTCAGAGAAAGGCTTCACAGCCGGCGGCATCTGATGGGTAGTTCGCTCCGATATCAAAGCACCGTGTTTTGGCACAAAGTCACGCCAAGTGCGATTTGAAGTCATGCTGAGTCCATATCACAGACACTGTTAGCTCGCTGGATTCCTTTATAAGTCAGCCCCACCTGGGAGATATATAGAGGAACACTGGGGTGTGCTGAGAGCACAGGAGGATGAAACGACATCTTTAAAGGGCTGCTTTTACCACACTAACACCAGACGACCTGAAGTCTGTTTTTTAAAGATCCAATTAAGCTTAAAAATGCTCACAGGGGAAGAAATAGTCACTTTTTATTCCAACTTGCTTCACTTGGTCTCAGATGAGTTGTTTTACCAGACTTTTAAGAATGCCTAATTGGGAATTATGTAGATTTAGAAAGAAGCAAGTGTAAAAACTAAGATATAAAAAAGGAGTTAATGGGTGGATTTCTCAGGTCAGAACTGAAACACTAGCTAAACGTGTGTTATTCTTTTGTACGCTGTGAAACCAAATGTTGCCTTTAAATTAGGCTTAGACCGATATTGGTCAGTCAACATGTCGGGCCGATATTTACCATTGTTTTAAAATATCGGCATCAGCCAATGAATCTCTTTTGTAGAACCTATTCAAGGCTAGGTACCATAGGCATCCCAGTGCTGCTGGCAAGTTTAATTTAAAGAGGAGCTAGAACGTAAACCAACATGTTCCTTGTTGTTGTTGAATAAAGGCAGCTTGGGTGGTCAACAGTAGCATGACAGAAAAGTCAAAGCTGTGTGTGACCTACTTTTTATGTAAAGTAGAAAGTTGAAAAAGACGAGAGAAAACCTTCCTTAACACGTCACTAGGGGGAGCCCTTCCTCCTCAAACCTGCATGTCTCCAGTGTCTGAGGCCTTCTGGGGAAACCAACCAATCAGCAAGCAGCTCATTATCATATTCATGTCCTGGCCGAGTGGGAGGGGCTAACTGCTCTTTTCACAGCAAGGCTGGTTTAGGGGGTTTAGAATGGCCTGTATCAGGGCTCCTGGGACAGATGAAAGCCTAAAGAACATTTCTGATGCTTTTTAGAGGCTCAGAGCTGTTTTAGATTGTTGATTAACTGCATTCTAGGACCTCTTTAAAGGTACAATAAATAATAATTTAACAGTGAAATAATCACAAAACAGTCTAATGTCTCAGTCATGTTGGAAGGATGGTTACATCCCAGCCGGCTGGGAGGGTTGTCAGTTTTTCTCCTTTCAATAAAGCTAAAGAGGGACATAGTCCTTGTCTACAATCTGTGAGCCTGTTGGGTTGCAGAATCTGTGCAGCAGCGTTGTAATTCGACGCCAGCCAGCAAAACACAGCAAAGTTTTGTAAAGATCCTAAACCAGTAAACAGGAGTGACCCAGAAGTTATTTCTTGTACCACTAAGAAGCCACGGATTTTTTTTGTTTTACTTTAATATCAGGTAAGAAGGCTAGAGGCTAATGTTGAGCTAACAATGCTAACGATGAATTAGAAAAAATATTTGGCTCTAAAAATATCTCAAGCTACTTTTTCAATTAACAACAACTTGATATTACAGTGAAATGTACTTATCTACTTATCAACTTACTGTGTATGACTCGTCTATCTAGAACCTTCTGGTGCTGATCCATAACTGGCAACAGCCACTCACGGAACGGGAGTGAGATAGTCACTCGTGTGTTTAGAAACATTGACTGCAGTACCCAAATTTGACCACAGGATGTCATTCTTACTTCATTCTTACATCATGCCCCTTTTATATTTACAATCTGAAAAACATCTGCTTAATAAATGCTTTAACATCTTTATCAACTATTGTCTCGATTATAAACGTCTAAAATACGGCGAGCAGACTGTTGTGTATAAATCAAAGCAACACCTTTTATGGATACAAATCAAACATTGGATCAAATGGACTCATGTGTCAGTTTATAATAAAGAAACAAGTCTTACTATTAAACTCATTACGGCTTATTTTTATTCATGTTTTATACACATGTTCTGACCCAACTGAGTCAGTATTTCTTTATTAGCTCTTTGGATAAAAGTGTCAAATCTATAAACTACAACCTCCAGAGATAATATATCAGTATATAAAGTTAATTCACCTTTACCTGACTGATATGAGATCTAGCTAATTTAATATAGGCTGTATGCGTTTATTTTATAAAAGATCAAATCTGATGACTAATCTGATCCAAGAGAAAACTTTTCTGATGAGTTTCACTTATATCTGATCATGAAATATAACTTAAAAATAATTTAATCCTGTCAAAAAATACAAGTATGAAATAACATTTCATAATTGATTAAAGACAAGCAACAAGATTCTGATTTGTTCAGTTGTGTAATTCTTTGATTTGAGTCTAAAGTAGTCCTGAGAAATGACAAGAGTCAGTAATGAACCCATCTAGTTAACTCTGACTGAAACACACACACACACACACACACACACACACACACACACACACACACACACACACACACACACACACACACGCTCTGATATTACTGTTATTATTAATAAACCGTGAAGCTAAGGCAGGGAAGTCAGAAGGGGGGTGGTGGGGGGCCGTGGTAATTGGTGGTGTAGCAGCGCGTGCCGCCCCTGTGGCCTCGTGAGCGGTATCGATCTCCGCTGCGCCGCGCTGACTAATCTCCAGCACGGAGGAGGAGGGATCGATGAGCTGGGATTCAATCATGTCTGGAAACAGAGAAGGTAATTTATTGTAATCACGGACGCTAAAAAAAGCAGGAAGAACGTGAGAAGAACGCGCCCGTGAGGTCCGTGAGGAGAACTGCACGGTGGAAACCGGGAGTCGGTGACCTTCAGCGGCTCTGGCTCCCCGAAATCCTCATTTTCTCTCCTTTTTCACATCATTTGTGAATTAAATGTGACAGAATCAGCCTCAGAGTGGATGATTCGATTCAGAAACAAGACAAACGGATCAATAAACACAGAATGAAGCCGAGAGGTGCTGAATATCCGCAGGTGAATGGGTTTCTTAAAGGGACAGTACACACACACCTGTTCGGGGGGAGTTCCAGTAAAACATGGACCAAGTTATTTAAAACCAATAGCAGATGCATTAGGGGACATTAGAGTGTTGATGATATTATGATACACTAAAAAAATCTAATTTAGTGCATTTTGGGGTCATTTCCCCCCATATTGAACATGTTGTTAACCGTAAACCAGACTAGATTGCTCCACTCTGAAAACAAAACCTTTTTGTAAAAAACACAGAAAACTAGAGCTATTTTGATGCTTTTTAGAACCAACATTCAGTTGTAGAAACTTTAGCATGTTGACTTTTACTGCATTCCAGTTGTCCTCTGAACTTGTTTTTCCGAGATAAGTTAACCAGAAATGACGCAATGAACTCGGAATTCTGAGCTGCAAGCTCGTTTGTTTCGGAGGACCCCGAGATCACCATTTTAAAGATGGCCGTGCCCAGTGCTGTCTTTAATGTTTTCATCAATGTTCTGCTTTCTTTCTTTCTGCTGTTTAACAGCACCGAGTTGTTGTTTATTCTTATTATCAATAGTTATGCAGCTGAAAACGTCAGCATTGCCACCTAAATTGACCGGTGTTTATGGTTTTTTAACTGTTCCTGGTGTTTACGTTTTGACGTTTGATTTTTAATGTTTTTCTGGTTTCATGTGGCAACTGCCGATTGTTGTGCGTGACACTAGCTATGCGTTTCCTGCATTCCTCCTCGAGGGACTTTAGGTGCAGAGAATACTTTATTAGCTCTTTGTACTCATACAGAGAAACAACAACCCCCACCCCCCCCCCCCCCCCCCCGAGTTGGAATCTGGAACACAAAACGAGCTCGTTACGTCATTTCCTGGTCGGAAATTCTGAGTTCCGAAGACAACTGGAACGCACCATAACGCCATAGATTTAAATAACCTTTTAGAGAAAGAAGCCCTGGAAACGAGGCTGTGGAGCAACTGTGGCTGCTTTCTGTAGAATAAGTATCTACTCTCAGCCTGGAGAAATTGACAAGCTCATGCTAGCAGGACCAAGGCCTTCACTTCGGTGCTGAGGCAGAAAAAAATCTGATATTTCCAAAGAAAATTCCCAAGTGGGAATGCTACAACTGCTTATCCGTGCTTGTAAATAACTATAGACTGGATCGCACCAATAAAAAACTGTTAGCTCATCACTCTGGTGAGAAATAATCTGTTTCTCCAAACTGAGGTTGCTCAAAAAGCTATCAACAATTAAGACTTTAATCGTTTTCCACACAAACCCTCTTGCTTTAACTTTAGCACCCCCTAGTGTCCGTTAGTGGAACCAAAAGTGAAACTCATCTCCTGGCTGTGCGTTGGTCTTTTTAACACCTTAATCTAACAGCTGAAACGTCTCCTCAGCCTTCATTAGTGTCTACAGGAGCGGTTCATCACTAAATCAAACACATCAGCCGTGTTCATGATCTAAAACATGCAGGAAACATGCTGGAAGCAGACTGCAGCACCAGGCATGTCAGCTCCACTTTACTAAGTCCGACAGGGACCGGACCGCCACTCTGAAGTTGCAAGTGTGGTATTCTGGCCACAGAGGGTGGTGGGGGTCTGAGTGACATCATTAACCCTTAAAGGGTCATTTTAGCACAAACTGGCTCAAGAACATGATGTAAAAGATGAAAAAGTTGCATAGCATGGCTTTAATAACGTAAATAAGCCACATGAAGGGATGTTTTATTAGCAGCACAGCCAACACACGGTTTCATTATCAGACATTATGAAGCTTGTGCAAATTCTCCCAAAACAAATAAAAGTCAGAGAGAACGTGGGCGGTATTTAGATATCAAAACACGTAACGAGCAAAGAGCAGAGCCGTCATCAGGCGCGGGAGTTTCGTTCTTCTTCTTCGTTCTCTAAAAGGTATGCTGGCTTGTAGCGCTTCACCCCCCTCTCATCCACCACCTGCAGGGCCTTATTCCGACAGGTGTTATCCATACTGCCCAGTGAGGTGTACCTGCAGGTAAATGAAACGTCAAAAGGGTCTTCTGAGACGTCCTGGTGTGGACAAATGAAGGATAAACTTACCCTTTGTCATAGAGGATGCAGTAGGGGATGTATAACGTCCTTAAGAAGGACCAGATGTCGTGATAGGTCCAGTCCTGTGGAGGACAACGCCATTAGCTGCTTTGCTTTAACAGGTCCTGTTACTGAAGGGTTAAATAAACGATGTCCAGTGTGATCAAACATATAAATGAGACCGTTTCGACCTCCAGGACAGCCTCATGCTGTGATGTCACAGCTGCTACTTCCTGTTTAGACTGACACTGATTTGTGTTGATGCAGATGCTGCGCTGGAAACATCCCTACTGAGCACAGCGTGAGTCTGTTTACTACATAAATGTCTGCTGGACTCAAAATGAAAGCATGATCAGGACACTGAGATGGGTTTACGTTTCTATAGCAACACAAATATAAAATAAAGACTTCCTCCTGCAGATAAACACAGGTATTAAAAAGAAATGCTGTTAGCGTGTTTGTTCTATTATTATTAATAAGAATCAAGACTAAGAGATGATAAACTCCTAATTTTAATGTAAGTTTAGGAATTTTTTGGATTTCGTTTCAACAAAAGTGATGAAAAATCCATTTTATTTAACAGGAGCGAATAAAGACAGACTAGGAATCAACTAAAGATAAAAACTGTTTACATTTACACACAATACCAGGAGTAAAGCTAAGTCACCATGTCCACATCCAGGGGCTGCGTTTTAGGGCCGATTACGTCACAGCGAAGCAACAAGGTCGTCCAAACTCAAAGAATACTCAAAGTGCGTCCTCGTTTAACCTCATCATCTGCGGCTATCCCAGGAATCATCGTGGGCCGAACGGGAGAGTTTTGTTATTGCAATAATGGCGGACGAAGTTGGAGAGGATTACAGCTTTACATTGTAGAACATTCATACCCGACGGTAAGTTAATTAAAAGCAGCTAGGTTGTTGAGCTTTTTTAATTTGCATTTTTGTTTTTTAAATATTATTTTTTGCCAGAAATAATAAGAAACATCTGTGTAAACGAGCTAGCATATTTATCCATGTATTACAGCTAAATTCAGTTTTAAAGGCACGCTTGGTAGTTTTACTTGTTTTTAGCACCCCCTAGTGTCTGTTAGTGAAACCAAAAGTGAAACTCATCTCCTGGCTGTGCGTTGGTCTTTCTAACACTTTAATCTAACTGCTGAAACGTCTCCTCAGCCTTCATTAGTGTCTACAGGAGCGGTTCATCACTAAATCAAACACATCAGCTGTGTTCATGATCTAAAACATGCAGGAAACATGCTGGAAGCAGACTGCAGCACCAGGCATGTCAGCTCCACTTTACTAAGTCCAGCAGGGACCGGACCGCCACTCTGAAGTTGCAAGTGTGGTATTCTGGCTACAGAGGGCGGTGGGGGTCTGAGTGACATTTCATTAACCCTGTAAAGGTCATTTTAGCACAAACTGGCTCAAGAACATGATTTAAACAGATGAAAAAGTTGCAGAGTATGGGTTTAACTTCTGTTTAGTGTGTCATGGTTGCTAGGCGACAGGATATACGCTGAGGCAGAGGCTAGAATAAATATGAAGGCTGGGCGTCCACATTCACAGCCGCTCACTTCCGGTCTTCAGAGACGAGGAAGGACCCGACCTACGTGGGCCGGGTAGGACAAGTCCTTATAAGGAGGCTGCTCCTGGATTTGGACACACCCATTGTGTGTGTGTATGTGTGTGAGAGAGAGAGAGAGAGAGAGAGAGAGAGAGAGAGAGACGGTCCTACCAGCAGCGGGTTCACCCTCATGTACTCGGGCCAGCCGGGGTCGGTGTGGCACATGGGTGTGAGTGTGTGAGAGTAGGGGTCACTCCTCCTGGTTCCCATCAGGACGGCTCTCAGCTCCGGCCTCCTGTCCTTCAGCTCGTTCAGAGCCTGCCGAATACTTCCCTCAACAGAGATCAGCTCCAGGTTGTACCTGCGGGAGACACACTGGGCCGTTAGGAGCTGAGGTGGCGTAAAAGGACAGAGACCAGGCCTGGGTAAAAGACGTTAGACGTGGGACAAAAGGTTCAATTCTTTTTATTTTAAAGGCTGGAATAAACACCCACTTTTTTGTCGTGTCTTGAAGGAATCTTTCCATTTCTGGGAATGGGGAGACATTCCGGATGTAAAGAGCTTTGACCTTGTCTTTCCCATCTGGATGCTGCCTGAGAGCGGCAGGAAGAGAGAAATTGGGCATTAAGGAGAAATAGCAGAGGGGGACAGCAGGAGATTAGATAAGACAAGCTGTCAAATACAGACATGAAAGTCTGAGGACAGGTCGCTCCGTCTGACGATTTTCCCTCCGCTTAGACCTCAGAGAGGTACCCCCCGCCCCCACTACATCAGGAAGCCTTTAATAATCATCATCGCCATGTTTGCATCTAAGGTGATGACTCGTGCCGGTCTCCGTCCCGTTACCGTTTCAGTGCAGCGTAGTAGAGATGCAGCAGCACCGTGCAGTCTTTGCCTCCGTTGAAGCCGACACAGATCTGCTCTGTTGAATACTGATCCAGAGCAGCTTCTACTGTCTTCAGAGCAGATTTAACTTTCTCAGCCAATACCGTGTCTGGAAAAAAAAACATGCAAAAGGGTTGAAGGTTTTCTGAGAGGAAAGAAAACAGCAAATATGTTTTAAGCTGCGTCTTAAAGCGGACTGGGAGGTGTTTCCACAGCCTGGAAGCTAAAAGCTCTGCCCTATTTCAGCTTCATAGACTCCAGAGACCAGAAGTAACCGTGCACTCTCAGAGCAAATCATGCTTCTGGGAGACGAAGAAACGATAAGAGCTTTAGAGGATCCAGCTTTGCCACTGAGGGCTTCGGACATGATGGAAAATCCGTCTCCTGCCTAAACTTTTACATGAATCCATCGTTGACTCATGCCGATGGGTAAAAGACTTACAAATCTTCTAAATGGTAGTTTATTAAGAGTCATTTGTACACCGATTAAACCTGTCTGAATGTGAGTTTAGCATTAGCTTTCCAAGCCCAGTTCCATTATATAAACTAATGTATGCAGAGGTAGGAGAAAACGATACACGTTTAGGCTGCATGCAGGTGAGGTTGGTAGTGCTGCTGCAGGTTTGACACCCAGCTGGGACCAGTTCTGCAAGACTTTTCTCAGGAACTCCAGTTTCCTCTCACAGTGCAAAAAAACAACAAAAAAAACAGCGACTCTAAATTAGAACCTAGTTTGCACGTAAAATCGTCCCCGTTTGTCTTTCTGATGGACCGATGACCTGTTCAGGTGTGACTCCGCCTCTCACCTGTGACCCTGAACACGTTCTGAATGGACTGAGAAAGCCAAGATGATACATTTGACCAAGGGTTCAAATTATTATTAGTTAAACACTAAATAAATAAATTAGGGGTGGGACTTGATTTAAAAAATTAATCTAATTAATTAGAGGCTTTGTAATGAATTAATCTTGATTAATCGCATTTTATTTGTTTCTGTTTTTCGGTCAAAATGGCTTTGTGTTCCACCTAAACTGTTTTCTGTGTGACACAGGAGGTAGGGCTAATAGTAAATGATAAAAAAGTCTGGATAAAACGAACTTTTCAAGGTGAAACATCAAAGGTAAGAAACGTTTTGGAGATCTGGGGAAAAACGATTTCTGTTGTTGTTGCTCTCTGGCTTCTATCTCTGTGAAACTTCGGTGTAGAGCGTTGGGACTTACATATTTAGAATCAGTAGGGCTTTAGCTTCAAAATGGGTGGATAGAATGTGTGCTTTTACATTTTTAGCAGCGTTGGAGACAGAAATGAAGGCAAAAGCACGTGAAGAGGGATTTCTGATCACTCATTGCTTGTAGTTCTAGTTGTGTTTGGAAAAGGTTTGCATGGTCTTGTAGTCGAGGTTCTGAAGTTTTTTTAGAGGTGCAACTTGATGATATTTATTTATATTTAGAGCATGAATTTTGCTGCTAAACTTCAACGTCCCCCCAATCCCCAATTGGGGCACACTCGGGCCCAAAGGGTTACATTTTTATTAAAGCATTATTAATTAATCATAATTAACGCGTTAAATTCCTTCCCCTAAAATAAATAAATATATAAAGCAGAAAAATGTAGACGCAAGGCAACATATAGGCTCCAAAATGGCCGACTCCATTGACCACATGATGGTCTGATGATATTTGATGTAAATTAGGTATAAGCTGTAAAAGATGCAGCAGATTTACTCAGAAACAAAGAATCTTGATTGTGAAACTCCAGTTTTCTTTTGCTCCATTCACTGTTTGGTTTAAAAAATAAGAAAGGTTTAATGATGTTTCCAGAGCGCTCACCGCTGTTGGCCAGTCTGTACACCTCTGCACTGGCGATGGACACCGGGTCTTTGACTATGGACACCACGCTGCCTTCAGGCAGCTCATCCACCAGCTGCGCTCGAGCTTTGTCCACCTCCTCCCGGCTGTTGGAGTCCAGAACCAGTCTGACTTTACTATAATTACTCAGCCAATCAGGATAAGAGCCCAGAGAAACCTTCCTGCCCCAGTCGGCCTGCAGTTTGGTCAGCACTGGAGCGATGTCCGTTTCCTCCGCATCAACAAACACCTGACGGGATGAAGTTTGGTTAGCGCCGTCGCACTGCAGCCAGACTGAAGCTCTGCAGGACGTGGCGTTACCTCACGGGTGTAAAACGTAGTTCCTGAACTAGAGAAGAGGTGCTCCAGTCCGGTGAAGGCCATCTCCATGAAGGACGGGGTTCCAGGAAACACGTACACGTTACGCACACTGACCTTTGGGAAGGTGGACAAATGAGACAGTCAGAAACATCTACATGTGCCCAGCGTGTCCAATCATAAAAACCTTGGGTTTTGCACAAGCACATTACTTAATGGGAAATATCATACACTTTTAAGGGATACTATGCAGTTTTAGCTTGTTTTTAGCACCCCCTAGTGTCCGTTAGTGAAACCAAAAGTGAAACTTATCTCCTGGCTGTGCGTTGGTCTTTTTAACACCTTAATCTAACAGCTGAAACGTCTCCTCAGCCTTCATTAGTGTCTACAGGAGCGGTTCATCACTAAATCAAACACATCAGCTGTGTTCATGATCTAAAACATGCAGGAAACATGCTGGAAGCAGACTGCAGCACCAGGCATGTCAGCTCCACTTTACTAAGTCCAACAGGGACCGGACCGCCACTCTGAAGTTGCAAGTGTGGTATTCTGGCCACAGAGGGCGGTGGGGGTCTGAGTGACATCATTAACCTTGTAAAGGGTCATTTTAGCACAAACTGGCTCAAGAACATGATTTAAACAGATGAAAAAGTTGCATCGTAAGGCTTTAATAGTGCAGGTATAATGAAAAGTTATAATTCTAAAAAGAAAAAGTTTTTAATCAGTCGACCACGTCATACCTTATGTGATGCTACCTGTTAGTGGTTTTCAGGTCAGTGTGTGTAGTGATTCTACAACTACCAGTCGTGTTCTGGTACACCGAGTTCTGGAGCTGAGTGGTTTGGTCACATTTACCCAAAATAACTGAAACGTTTTGGACAAACATGAACAGACGTTTATGAGGGCCCCGTTTGTCCTGAATGGACTCACCACCGGGTAGCGCTGGCGTTTTCCAGACTGAGGGTCTGATCCATAGTTGAGTTTGGCTGATCGAGGAACCATGGCCATCTTCATAGCCGGACCGCTCGCGTCCGTCGTGCCGAAGAATTCTTCCACCAGCCGAGCGAGCTCAGGGTGAGGGTACAGCTCCTCCTGAAACGCCACGGCGATGCTCTCCAAGGTGATGTCATCATGAGTGGGGCCAACGCCCCCTGACGTTATCAGGTGTGTATACTGAGAGGAGAGGAGGAGCACCTCTTTGGCAATGACCTCCTGTACATCCGGTACGACGGTTATGCGCTGCACGGTCACGCCGAGCCTCCTGAGCGCTCGCGTTAGGAAGGTGCTGTTGGTGTCGGCGGTGTGACCCTGAAACAGACGCACAGCAAGTTTCACTGCGGCGCTTCCACGCCAGCGTCAAACTCAAGGACTTTAAATTAACACAAAGCTGGAAAACTTCTGACTGATGAAACCCAAGGACTCACGGTCGACACATTCAGAGCGCCAGACGTGACATTGGACAGAATCAAAGGCTTGGTGTTTTAAATCGTGTCAAGTCAAGAAACAATGGTGAAACTTGTCACTTTAAAACAAAGTCACATCAAACAGCAACCACAAGGTTTTCCTGGAGACTCAAACAAGCCTGAACAGTCAAGGCTCGTGATTACAGAGGACGTGTTTGTCATTTAAAATTCACTCAAACAAACAAAAAACAACTTTCAAAGAGTGTCACTGTCAGTCACATGGAGCCTAAAAGTTAACTACCTTGAGTATCTCATCTCCAATGATGAGAATAGCTGCTGTGGGAGCGTCTCTATTGGCTGAGCTGTTAGAGGACATTGTTGCGTAGCTAAGTTGAGCCGCCAGTCTCCTCACACGGACCGCCGCTCTGCTCAGACTGGGTATGGAAAAGCTGGGAGACACAATAAAACCATTAACCGCCCTGCAAACCTCTAGCAGTATTCAGCAGAGTCAAACAACTCTGAGATGGTTAAAATAACAAGATGTCCCCATGTGGACAGACAATGATGCTTACAGCAACATGGATCCACATGGAGCATCCGCAACTACTTCAGTGAAGCTCAGTCCCTCGGCTCCTTCATAATTTGTTTCCTACCAGAGTTCCTTAGAAGAGGAACCCAAACGAAAGAGAGGAAAGAGGAAGAGAAATTATAAATAGTATGTGCATTGTGACTCCATACCGCCAGTTAAGCATCATAAATCTACTGTCTAGGCCTGAGTACAGTCTATTAGACCCCAAAAATGGATTTATACTCTTGTTTTTCCCATTTACTTTTGTCTGATCCAGCTGGAAATTGTAGAATTATTTAGTTTCTTAAAAATAATAAAGCCAGTAATTAGTTATTAAATTAATCACGCATTATTTTTTAAACCATGGTAAAGAATGATCTTTATTGAGTTTCCGGTAGATTTTTCTTGTACAAAAAAATAATAAATTGTGTTTTCTTTAAGCAAAACCTTTTAATTCTGTTTATTATTGTTTAGAAAGAAAAGGAAACGTGTCTGAATGATGAGGAAACGTTACAAAATGCATGACCATAGTTCAACCGGACAAATGAGTTTATCATGAATGACTAAATCCAGTGGTTACTGTGTGATAATGGGAAATAAGTCCATAAAATGAAGTTATTGGATCATAAGAATAACATTAACTTAACATCGCGCATATTAATTTACTCTAAAACACAATGCCACAGACCCTGGTTATAAATGCATTATCTAACCTTTGTACCACCTCTCTTATACAGCTAAAACTCCTTGTGTTCTTCTTGCTGCTGCCCTCCTGTGTGAGGGGAACTCGCACAGTGACAGCAATCAATAAGTACGTTATACTCCGCTGTATTTGACCTATTATGTTCCGATTACCTTGGCTGCTGCATACAGTAAAAACACATCATCTCAAATTAGAAATTAGACCACGAAACTACTTTAATTTGAATTAAAACAAAGATTACTTACTCCTGAACCTCCCACGTCCTCGTAAAGTGTCCTTAACGCTGTGACGACATGTCACTCTTGAGCCATCATCCAATCACAAAAGGCGAACCGTTGCTCAGCCAACAGCCACAGCCAATCATATTTGCCGGAGGCGGGTTTTAGTAGTCAGCAGTTTCATGTAAGCGGAAACCGTTGTGTATGAACTACTGTAGCCAGTAACTGTGCAGTGTGTGGACGGAGTAAATAAAATGAACTAAAAGCCCGATGTGGAAAAGTTTACGGTCAAATTACCAGTTTGAGATGTTGTCGTGCGGGCGGAGGCAATGCTAAGAGGCGTATGTGATGCTAGCGAATCACTTCTTTTTCTTGGTTTGAAGGATATCACAGTGCCTACTGCGCCCCTGCTGGCTGGAGGAGTCACGTTCCGCGCTACACGCTACAGTCTCAGCCTCCGGGTGGAGCTTTCTGGCTACATTTGGCGATTTTTCATAAATTATAATTTATAATGATAAAAACTGGTGGTTGATTACCTTTTAAAATTATTTCAGCTTTGATATTTAAATTATTTTATCAAAATTACCCAGGTTAATTCCCTCGTTCTTGGTTACACCTTACATGTTTAACCAGTCATGGTTTTATAAGATCATATTAAAAAATTATTTTTCCCTCCTTTTTTAAAAAAAGACAGAAAGAAAACTGTGAGTGGCACAATTGGGCTCTGTCATCAGTGAAAGATTTCTTTTCTGTATTACAATTTACAAACTATCCAGTATTTAAATGTTACTTTAACGCTATTTAAAATTATACATAGATGAAAAAAATGCAAAAAAGCTCGAAAATACTGATTAAATCAATACCAGTAAGAGATAGATAGATAGATAGATAGATGATAGATAGATAGATAGATAGATAGATAGATAGATAGATAGATAGATAGATAGATAGATAGATAGATAGATAGATAGATAGATAGATAGATAGATAGATAGATAGAGTATTATAACTACCACCTCCATGACTACTACAACTAATAGTAATAATAATAATAATAATAATAATAATAGTAATAATAATAATAATGAATATGATAATGAACATTACATATTGTACTATGTGTAGGCTATAATAACTTGAAAATAATAATAATAATATAAAAATTAAATAATAATAATAATTGTACTATTACTATTAATATTACCACCAAAAATATGAATACAACATTTTCAAAACAACAAAAATACATTTTTTGCCTATGTGCAACAGTCAGCTTTTAAAATAGTAAAACTATACTACGGTACTACTTATTGTTTATTTATTAATAAGTACTACTTTACTATTTCCTAATTTAATTAATTCAAGTGACTAATTTACTATTATTTATATGTGCTGAAAGAAAGAAAACAAAAGTGTTTCTTCTTGGCTTTTCCCTCCAGGGGTCACCACAATAAATCATTTGTCTCCATTTATTTCTAAAAATTGGTTACTTATGCTACTATAAGCTATTATCTAAAATTACCACTAATAATAACATATTTATTATTATTATTAGTATATAATAATAATAATGACAGCATTATTATTATTATTATTATTATTATTCATTTGTCACAAAAACAGCTCTTACTTGTGAAGCAGTTGCTGTCCTTTACCTAATTAACTAACTAACGGAATTATTACCATAGAAGAAGAAAGGAAACCAGCCAGGTGTCACCTGCTGTAACACTCAACCACACACTTTTGGCTTCCACTCACTCTGGAATTTCTATTTTGCGCAGCGAGCGCTGAATCGTCCAGGTGCAACACACGCGCGAAACCTTCACGCGCACGCACACACACAAGACAATGATGACGTCAGCCTTCTTTTGCGGAAGTAGCTTCTGTCGTGAGCATGGAGGGGGGAGGAGGAGGAAGGAAAGGCAAGAGAAGAAGAAGAAGAAGTTAGGAGTCATCTCTAATGAAGTTGTTGCTTAGCGTAAAAAGGCCGGCCACCGACAGCATCGACGCTAGTTGTGTTTATGTGAGAGTAGGCAGAAGTTAGTCCGGCGGGAGCTCGTGTGGCCGGAGGGAAAGTCACAGGAACGGAGGAAGAGTGCTGGTAAGTTAGTGGCTCGATCAAAGTTGACTAACTGCACTTTTTCATGGGGTTGCTGAGGACTGGACGTGCTGTGCGTCCGCCTGTTGGGGTTGTTACGCTCACTTTAAAGTTTACAAACAGCGTGTTTGCGGTGTGATTAGTTAAAGCTGTTCTGTATTTGTGTACGTTAGTGTGCCATATTAGGACAGCACAGAGGAGGAGGGTTTACTCCACTTTTATCAGGCTCAGCGCAGTAGATTAATGTTTAACCTGTGTTTATCCTGCTGTCTGACGCTTCTGTTAGCATGTAGGTCCAAAGTTTCAGCAGCTGCCAGGCAAAAGTCATGTTATGTATCATAACTGTAGGGCCACGATGGAAACAAGTGCTTTACACTTTTTTGTGCTACCCCGTATATTTAATGTTTTTTATGTGATGCATATGATGCATACTTGTATTATTTTAACTGATAAAATTAATTATCTATGCAAATAGTCAATCAATCAAAAGTGCTGCATTTGGTAAAAGAGCTCCGAAGAGGAAGCTGAGTGACCTCAAACTTAAAATGTAAACAAAGCAGGCCACTAATCAGCTGTTTTAAAGCTGTTCTCAGAGACAAAATCTGCTTAGTTTCTACATTTTAAAGGGATATTTGTTCATTTATTTATTGGAAATAAATAAAATAATATAAATAAATATTCATTTTCAGCGTTTATCTTTTTTAATATAAATTGTCTTAATGATGTCACGGCATATATCTAAATAAGAAATTCTTGAAATATGTGGAAAATGCTCAGAAAAACTGTAATTTTCTTCCACTTTTTGGATATTTCTCCACATACAAGTCTGGGTTTTTCATCTTTTGCCCTGCCAGCGTTGAGTGATGTTAATTCTGCATTTCAGACCTGCAACACATGGTGATGTAAAGTTTTTACTTATTTATAACGGCAACATTTATTTTGAAAAACTTAATGGACAGTATGAGATTGAAAATATCGATGAAGCATCTTTGATGTCATTTGATCTCTTTTCTTTTGCACCGTCTCTTTTTCTTTTGAAGTTGTGCAACACTGCAGCGTTGTTGCATTTGTTCAAAATATCTTCATGCATCCTCTGAAGCAATACTTTTGTAATTTGTGCAGCACGTTGCCTTCTTGATGTGCCGCTGGAAAAACAAATGCACGGAAGTTTCTGCTATCTTTAAAGCGACCTATATCTCAGCGAACATTTCTTTATTCCTGACACTTTAAAGTACCACCGCAGACCCTTTGCTTTTGGACTCGAAGGTCCTTCTTCATAATCTATAACCCATCACAATCCAACAGTAACCATTCCATCAGTGGTGTCAGTTAAACCATCTATTAAAAGGGCCTTGTGTTGTCAGAGCTGAGCTCCTAGTTGCTCCAGGCTGTCGTAAATTGTCCATCGTAGCACATACGCGCCTAAATCTGTGCACAATCAGACCGACGTTTAGGCGTATCTGTGGAAACCAGCCGCCGTGACGCATCTCCGATGTGCTGAAACAGGGTCACCGAGACAGTTAAAGTTCACCGTGAGCGGATGACAGACGGCACGCCACGATGGAAGCAGACTGAAGGGGATGCGGGATGATTGAGGCGACTGAAACCAGTGGACTCGCTGGCTCTTATCAGGGTCGGCCACAAGGCTCAGACCAGCAGCCCGTGACACGATATTAAATGGTGGGAGTTATCACCTGTGATGAAATGCAGGCAAAGAGAAGACACAATCAGCAACAGGTTCAAAAAATGTTAGATTTAGACACATGACGGGGGAATGGCAACACACACACACACAAGAGCAAATGGACAGACGGACGGCCCGAGACTCCATCTGTCAGTCAGAGAGGAGCATCATGGCCGTGCTGTCACAGCACCGCCACCGTCTCACATCCAGCTGATTAAACCCAGATCTGTCTGGTCCTGCTGGAACCCTGTCAGTCACAAGTTTAGACGCCGACCGACGGGTCAGAGAGACGCTTCACTGGTGGAGTTTCACATCCAGTCAGAAGAGCACCCAGACACAGCTGATCCATAAATAATCATTTGTTGGTGAGAGCTGTGAGAACGTTAGTTCTGATAATATCGTGTTGTGTCAGTGTTTAGGGTTCCCTTTTGTGTGTGTTTGTCCTTTCCCTGCTCCGTCTGTGTGTGAGGGTGTTGTTCAGAACATAGGGGTTGGTTTTCTCACGTCAGCATGCGGTCGCCCATCTCTGCCTCTTTTACAACGGGACTGGCTCTCAGCTGTTTCCTCCTGGGCTGCAGTTGGATTCAATCTAATCAGGTGTCAGAAGTCAGCAAAGCTGTAACGTCACTTAAACGAGCAGCACCCTGTGCTGCATCTTAGCTAACGGTGTGTTGGCGATATTTTTAGATGATGCATCAATGGCCCTTATTGTTTCATGTCCCTCTGCAAGCACGACCGCACCTTTTACTGGTAACTTTATCTACAGCAGCAACAAACTCTTTCGTTGTTTTTATTTCCTGTTCCATGGAAAACACCAACTCTGTTTCGATTTTAATGCTGACTGCAGTCAAGTTCTCTGAGCTAAATGTAACTTCCCTTATTGCTGCACTACTGATTGATTGGGAAGTGTTATTGGATTTGAGCAAGGATCTCAGCCTTCCCAGTCATATTCCTGGAAAATTGTTTTAAAAAAATAACCACACTGTTAAAAATGACTTCACCTCATTTTAATGAGAATCTGATGTAGAGCTGCTCTACAAATTATTATTTATTTTATTTTTTTATAAAGTATCAAAATTCACTTCCAGGTCCAGATGGATGGATGGATGAAATTGGCCAGTAACTGGTCTACTATCTCTAATTTTGACCTACCCCTCCTTTCCAGCAGACGCGAAAGCGAAGTGTAACGAAATAGCGGCGTTTTACCCGCGAGCTCATTCCCAACCGGGAGCATTTCAGAAGTGAAACGGGAGCGAAAGCGTTCCCCTCCGCTGGTCCCACAAAATCACGTGAGAATTGCAACACCACGTGTGATTTCAGAAATCCACGCAATAACAAGCAAGGAGAAAGACAGCTGCATGACGTACGTTTATCTGCACGTGACTTTTATTTTGAAAGTTTCCAGATGTTTTACCCTGCTTTTGTGTTTGACTTCCTGTCTGGCCCGATCTAAACCGCAGGGTTTTACGTGTTTTAGAGGCGTAGCGCGTAAAAAATAGACTCGAAATGGCGTCGCTTTGTCTCTGGGACGCTTCCAAAACGTTACAATTTGTTGGCGGTGGAAAGGAACTCATGTGCTATAGCGGCGGCTAATTGCCTCGTAGTAGGTTTTGCGACTCTATCACGTCCAGTGGAACGAAGGGGTCCGAGGGGAGATTTTTGTCATTGAAACACCATCACAGAAAATATAATCAATCAAAAAAGCTAAAGAGAGTAACAAAAACCAAAACTTACATGTAGAAAAAGATCTATTAAAATAATGGTGAATATTAGTGTAAACATACAGGTTTGTCTTTTGACACTTTAACTCTGGTAATTAAAATAAAGATAACTAGATAAATTGCATTTCTTGCAGAAATACGTTTGAATGCTTTGTTGCTGAATACGATAGCTGAAACAGCTGAATTGAAGCTAAAACTAAGCTTAATTGTCAAAATGTGCTGAATGTATTTGAAGTTTTAGGAGCAAAAATTGCTAAAAAGTTTTAAAAAGCCCAAAAAGTAAGTAGAGAATAGAGAAAAAAATCCGAACCAGCAGAAAACTGAAATCTCTAAACATAGTTTAAAAAACTGAGTAGCTAAAATGTTTAAACAGCTCATATTTGAGTATAAGTAGTTAAATTTTCACAATTAGTTGAATTGTGAAATTAGCAGGATATGCTGAATTTTGAAACTGATAGCTGAGTAGCTGAACTGAAATAAGCAGTTTTCTGCTGCGAACATTTAGCGTAATTGTAAAAATGAGCTGAAAAGATTGAAAGATTTAGGAAAAAAAAATCACTAACAAGTGTATTAAAGCCAAATAAGTAAGTGGAGAAAAGAGAAAATAAATCTAAACATCAGAAAACTGAAATCTCAGTACACAGTTTAAAAAACTGGACAGCTGAAATGTTTAAACAGCTGGTATTTGAGTAGGAATAGTTTAATAGTTACATTTTCACAATTAGCTGAACTGTGAATTTAGCAGCTGAAAATGATGAACATGCATTAGAACTGAAGTGAAGTTGAAAATGAGTTCAATTGTCAAAGTTAGCAGAATGAGATACTGTTAGAAAGAGCAGAAATTGAACTTTAAGGTTTCAAAACTTTCTCAGCCAATCAAAGACCAGGGATGGTGGACGGCTGGTTTCCTGAGTCCAAGCTGATCGATTTGGTGTATAACATGTCTGGGTGCGTATTTCTGTTAACTTGGAAGAAGATTGAACTCTCTCGGCCAATCAGAGAGCAGGGCTAGGGGATGGCTGGTTTCCTGAGACCAAGCTGATCAATTTGATGTATAACATGTCTGGGTGCGTATTTCTGTTAACAAAGAAGAAGCTTGAACTCTCTCAGCCAATCAGAGAGCAGGGAGGGGGGGGCACTGGGTTCATCAGACCAAGCTGATCAGTTTGATGTATAATATGTGTATGTGCGTATTTCTATTAAGCAAGAAGAAGCTTAAAATCTCTCAACCAATCAGAGAGCAGGGAAGGGGGGTGGGGGCATTGGGTTCCTTAGACCAAGCTGAACAATTTGATGTATAATATGTGTGGGTGTGTATGTCTGTATAGCCAGAAAAAATTTGAAAACTCTCAGCCAATCAGGGAGAGAGAGGGGGG
>SSNS01000005.1:3185033-3234965 GCA_006937985.1 Aphyosemion australe | reverse complement strand
ATGACCATATTTGGGACAGCACAGCCCAGCTGCTGGGAGGAGAAATATTTTAAAACCTTTCCAAACTAGTTAACGCTACGACCACAATTTTTGGAGTACGTCCATAAATTATAGCTCAAAACGGAGGAAAATCCGTCAGCTTTCATCCAGCGCAAGTTTCATTTCCCTCGGTTCTACGGTTCTCTCAGGACACGGCCTGAAGTCGAGCAAAGTCTGTTTTTGGCCCTATTCTTTTGAATGGGGGGAGGAGGAGACGTTCCTGAACTTTCCAAAATCGTACCTCAAGTTTAACCTGTGATTGTAGAAAAACCGTAAAAGATATCAAGAAGCTGAAAAAATTTGAAATAGTTGAACTTCTTTTGAGTTTGTTAAAAGTTGAATGAAGTCTCTAGGTTGAAGTTAACCCTGGCAAGTAAGAGGTCAAAAAGATGAACGATTTTGTGCAAAATTGAGCGATTTTAAGCCTTTTCCATTCATTTCAATGGGCTGAAAATTGCAGAAAAAGCTGAATTAATCGGAAACGGTTGAAGATATCAATACCAGGAGATATAGCCGGAAAGAGCTGAATGAGCTGAACGGTTTGATACCAAACTTGCTGAAATAGCTGAAAAACTGTAGAAGGAGATACAGTTCAAAAAACGTACGGAAGCAGAATAATAAGAAGAAGAAGAAGAAGAAGAAGAATAATAAAGAGAAACAGGAAAACAATAGTTTGAATGCATACTGCATTCAAACTAATAATAGATGCAATCATATTAGGGATGCATGATATATTGGTATCGGTTCGATATGTGTAACTGGGTCGATATTAAACGATATTTTTTCCATCTAGTAGCCATTTGTGTTTCAGAAGGGGAGGGGGTGATGATGCGTAATTGTTTGGTCATATGACAGTGATAATAATCATCTCAGAAGCATAAATGTGTGTGGCGTGTGAGTATATAATAATATTAATGTATTTTATTTTTATATATAATTCTTATATTTGGGGTGTTTATTGGCAAGAATCTGGCAATATGATATATATCACAATATAGGGGAGACGATGCAATATTTAGCGATACTAAAAGCAAAACGATATTTGTAATTTTTTGAGTGAACTTGATTGGAAAACTCAGGCCAGATGCCTCCAAGTGTGTCAAATGTTATCGCAAGATTTTGCTGCTCTGTCACAGTGAAGGCGGTAAAAACTGCTGCCCCCTAGCAGTCGGGGTTTGAGTTGCACCACACAAAAGAAATATAAGAAACGTTTGCGTGTAAATTCTTGATAAAAAATTGATACCTTCTTTTAAATATCGATTCAGTATCGTTACACAAAATATCACAATATTTCAATGTATTCATATTTTCTTACATTCTTTCATATATTAATGAAACATTGGTAAATATCGGTTATCGGGTAGAACAGTGATATTAATTTCGGTTATCAATATCGGCCCATGTTTTCATATCGGTGCGTCCCTAATTCATCTAGTAAAAATACTTTTATAAGCTTTATATTCAGTTGATGCTAAAAGATGATCGACCCTATGATTTAAATGAAAATGAACTCTACTAAAGCAGAATGTTGAGGCGTCTTTGTTGATGTTCTGATTTTGATCAAAAATGTCTGAAATTTCACCTGAGAAGGAAAAAAAGTCTCGTTAACGACGAGAGGGAAGTGGTACAGTAAAGGGAGCGAGGCTGAAGCCGGGTTGAAGCAGGAAGGGAATGATGGAAGGAGATAGGGATGAGGGATTGTGGTTAAAGGGCTGGTGGGGGGGTGGCAGGAACAGAAATAGCCACCTCACATGTTTGCTATGGGTAGTGATCTGTGAAACCAGCAGACGTCCTGCTGAACGTCTGGCTAATCTAATGTTTACCCTCGGACCCTTCTCCCCCCTAATATAATGAAACTGCTTCATATCAGTTTACTCTCATTCTTCCTGGTCCTCGTTTACTCTGAGAGGTTTTAGTCTTTTATGAAAACCTGCACTCGCTAACTTCTGCATAACTCTTTCTGCTAACCGAGTTGATTGAGATGAGATCAGACGACAGGAATCACATCCAGATCTTTGTTTTTACTCCTTCGGCACATTTCAGGAACAGAACCCTTGCTAACTGGCACTGGGCAAGCCGAGACAGAAGCATCCCACATTTGCTGCTAATTCCTTTCATTCCGCAGGATGTGTTTGGACGGGCTCGCTGGATCATCGCTCCTCTCGTGTCGCTCTTTTCTCTGCGTTTCTCACACTTTCTGTTACTTTCTCCCACTCGGGGTTGCTCTATCCCTGCCTGTGCCGCTGACATCCAGGCGGTCCCGTGATCCTCCCCACAGCTGATCCTGGGAGCAAAGCCTGCTGGGGGGTGGAGAGAGGCTGCAGTGGGAGCTGGCTGTAATTGGCTCTGTTTGTTTTGCGTGTGCTGATGTGCATTTTGGTGTTTTTTTTAATCTGACTTGCAGGCGGCCTGTGTTGGGCGATGGATTATATGGTAAGACATTTAAACGATGCAACCAGCCAGTCGGAAACACCGTGTGACACAGTGGCAAAGGAGTCGCTCCTTTAACTAAAAATACACCTGAAGTGGGTTTCAAAACACAGTTTTGGTTCATTCTCAATCAGCTGTGTAATTATAGGTACCGAGACGCAACAGGTGGGATCTTTGAACCAGGAGGAATAGTTTCTACGCAACACGTGCACCATAAAACTGATTTTTGAACAAATAAAAGAAGCTCTCCTAATATTAATGTTAGGAAATATATTTGTTCCATAATACAGTTGAAAAGACATCTTTTCGTGGTCTAACTGAAAACGGCCTTCAGACTGAACTAGATGGTACCAGTTCAGTCTCTAATCCTCCCATCATGAAGCTTAAAACGATTTTTTTAAGAAGTAGTTTTAAAGATCTTGTGGTTATTTTTGGATGTGCAGGTTGCAGTTCTACTGGAGCAATTACATAAGGTTTGGAAAGTTAAATTACCTTTCATTTGGTGAGAAGAAAGACAAATTTACACAAGGCTAGGTGAGTCGTAGCGGTGTGAAACTGTGGCTTTAACACTAAAACTAGGATCTCAACAAAAATGGTCTTTTTACATCCAAAAGGGTCCAAAAAATAGTTAGTCCACATAGGGCTGGGCGATATGACCTAAAATCAATTAGGGCTGCAACAATGAATCGATAAAATCGATAAAAATCGATTAATAAATGCGTTGGCAATGCTTTTCATTATCGATTCGTTGCATTGTGCAACTTTTTTTCGTGTCGTGCAAGTTTTATTTAACAGTCAATGCGCGCAGCTCATCTGTAGGTGGCGGCGGCAGCAGAGCAGACCGAGGCAGATCAGAACGAGAGAGAAAGCCGGTGTTTTGATGAGGAACGACCGACACACTTAGAACATGGACATACATGTCGCACGTGTGATGAAAAAACGCTCTGTGCAATAAACTATTTTTAGACGTAGCACTCGTGTGACATCTTTTCAAGTTACTTTTCCCCAACCCCTCAGAACTTTATTGAACAAATGTAAGTTATTATTGTGTAAGGAAGATGCTTTTACTGGCGCACAATGTGGTAATCTAGGCGCTGTGGAGGGAAATAGAGAAACCAGCAAAGACACAAAGGCAGAAACGGTCCAAAGTTTGGGATCAAACGCACAGCTACGGGCAGATTGGCTAATGCTAAGCTAGCGGATAGCAGACTCACGCCGTGGGTTCCAAAAAACACAATGATCATGAAACTAAGAATGACTAAACTCTACAAGCGGAAGAAAAGTCCCACCATCCTGTTTATTCTTTGCTGTCTACAACGCAAAGTAGCCAGAGCTGCACACAGCACCTACCGGGAGTCACGTTGCTGCTATGAACATTCCCATCTACATGGGGAAAATGATATCAGTTAGAGTCAGAAATTTCTATAACGATAAATTTTCGACTTATTGCCCAGCCCTAAGTCCACATCAAGTCCCACATTCACAAGCCAACATAATCTACCACTGAAAACGTAAAACATTTCCTTCCGATGCGTCTTTGTCTCATCATAACCTCAGTTAGCGTCCTCATTTTAGCTTCTAACTTTAGAACATCTTACCTCATCTAGCTGATGAATAGTCAACCCCCCCACCCCCCGCTGAAGCAAACTCTTCATCTATTGGCTATTAGGTCAGTAGTCCTGCCCCCTATTTTCACATGTACCTTGAACCAATTGCAGAGCAGAATATTGTTGAATGACGCATCAAAAACCAATGGAATTTGAGGAACCTGTGGTCTGTTTCAGCACATGGAGTAAGAATGATTGTGATTGGCCAACTAAACGTCTAAACATAACCTGCGTGAATATATCGCCCATCATCATTTTTTTGTCTGACAAATATCGCTTGGAAAACGTTGATATATCGCCTAGTGCTGGGTGATGAATCGAAAAATTATCGAAATTTCTGACTTTAACCGATATAGTTTTTCTCATGTCAATAAATCCAACAATAAAAAAACTGAAATATGTTTGTAGGTTGGCGACGTTACCTCAAGTCACATGACAACATGACTCAACGTAAAACACGTAACAGCCCCATCTAGTGGACAACTTTTGTTTTTGCACATACATGTAGTTATCGTCCATTTATCGTTATCGAGGTGAACTCCTCAATATACCGTGATATTGATTTTAGGTTATATCGCCCAACCTTAGTATGTTTACCATTTTTGCTACCAGCTCCATCTGTGTGGGTCTTGTGAAGTTTTTTGTTGCATATTTGGAATCAGTTTCAAAAGCAGAATCAGAGGAAGCTACTGAGGCGAGCTCCCGGTATGCTGTACCACTCTGTGTCCAGAAGCCGTTCGTCTTCCACAAACCCTACAAACGTTTTCACACATTTATTTAAACTTCCTTCTGGATGCTCTTCACAGTTGTTCACCAACAGTTGCAACCCAATGAGATACGGGCTGAAAACACAAGAATCCCTTTAGATGTTTCAAGTTGGAATAATTCTGGAGCATCATCGCGATGACCCCTAGCCGCTGTGTGCCACGTGCTTCCCTGGCTGTAGGCATGATGGGTGGAGGGTTCTGTCACCACCAATAGGATGGACCTGGTTCATGGTGGTTTCTGTCACTGCTGTAGCCTGAGCACGCTGTTAAACCACATGTTGATAATGTGGTGTTCGAGCGTCGCTCTGCAGGGACTTTGTGTGGGGGTGTCATTTGAGGGCTCTCTGCTTTCCACTTGGCTGGGTTTCATTTTGCTTTCCGGAACACTTCCTTCTCATCAGATATGCTTGAACGTAGAGTTTGTAGGATCTCCGGTTCCTGTACTTCCCCCCTTTTAGAGCTGTAATCATGTAGTATAGTGAACATTTATGCACGTCTTCTATTAAACATGTCAGCTCCAGTGGAGGCTAAGCACAGTGACATCCTGGTTCATGACCTCCCTTTTCTCTGACTAACTCTGTTTCTCAGGTTAGCGAAAATGAACGAGGGAAGAGTTTAGAACAGCCAACAACCCGTCCTCCCCACGCACAAATCCACCCTCGCTTCCCTTCCTTCCTTCTTCCACATGCCCATCTCTCCCCCCCAGAGGGTGTGCATTAACATGCAGCATCTGACTGTGCATGCACATGCACGGCGCCGAGTGACTCTGGCTGCAGAGAGGAGGTGGGGGGAGGAAACAGGAAGGAGGAAAGATGATGGGGAGGGCACATGCAGGCGCACGCGTGTGTGTTTGATAGAGAGAGGGAGAGCGAGAGGGTAAGGGAGAAAATGGGAGGCAGGCCGGGAGGAGGAGGGGAGGGCAGACGGCGTGCTCGTCCCTCTCACAGACAGAGGTGGAAGGAAAAGTGGGCATGAGAGACAGAAGAGGAGCACAATGAAGGAGTGCCACCGTTCATCCTGGCAGCTCTGCCGCTTCACCATCCGCTGAGAGGGAGACCAGAGGAGGGACGAGGAGAGGAGAGGAGACGGCAGACCGGAGGAGAGGATAGATGGAGAGGAGCTGCCGGCAGTGACTTTGTGAATTGATCAAGCGGAAGAGTGGATCAGAGGAGAACACGCTTTTCTTTTCCTTCTGGGGAGTGGACAAAAGGAAAGGCAGGAAGAGGAGAGGACGGACGATCGGACAGCCTGTCCAGAACGCTAAACGGGGTTTTAAAAAGGACACGAACCCAGTTTTAGACCAATGCATGCTTTATACACCAAAAAATGAACTCCTGCCGTTTTGCAGTTCATTAAAACCAAGAGGCAGATTTCTAAAATGACTTTTTCTGGTTTCTGTAAGCGTAGATTACCTTTGTGACTTCTGATTTTCTATTTTCTATGAAGCTACTCTGCAGGATGTTATACAATCACCTTTGTTAGCAGCTGCACCGAATATTCAGGTTGTTTTTATGCAACTTTTCTTAACGTTACTTGTTTTGGGAATCTGACCGTAGCGTAGTTGTTGTTTCTGCAGTTATTAGGAAAACGATGATCAGCCTTTGAGATAACGTCGTTTTTACGTGCCCTGGTCGTTGTCAGGGCGTTCAACCAGTCTGGGATGTCAACATTGATTTGGTTTTATGGCCGACGTGATGCCGGTCAAACTTTGATCATTTCCTGAACTGTATTGATCTTTTCTAGGAGTCTAGTTGTTGTTTTCTTTTCCTGCTGTTAGACAAAAGAAAAAAATCTTCTAATGCGACGCTCTTGATGCAACAGCTAATTGCTTGCCATAGGATTTAAAAAAAAAAGCAGTAATCTCTGAAGATTTCTGCCCTTGCCGGGACTTCTCGGCATCTATCCTCTGCAGGCATCTCTTTTAATGTCTGTTGCCATAGCAACGGGCAGCGGCGGCGGCAGACTGAAGAAGATGTAAAAAGTCATTTTTCTTGTCTTTTGACACTGACTGGTGCTGTTCCATTAGTAGATGTTCCACAGGTAGGGCTAGATCAGTCCATTGTTAAGTTTGGTTCTTAACGTATTTTTTTGGTTTTTATAAAACAGAACGTTGATTTTTTTTTTTACGTCTTTGTAGATTTATGTGATTCAGGGTTGTTTCAGGTCACCCGTCTCCTTTCACTCATTCTGTGATTTTGTCTTGTGCGAGTCAGCTCGGCCCACTTTTTTAATGGCAGCAACCATTTCCATCAGTCAAGCTGATGAGCTGCTATCAGGCATGACGGGATAAATGAGATTAACACTCTGATTTCACTTGTACGCATCAGTGGGAGCAGCCTGTGATTACCACTCATTAGCCGTCATTACTGGTGCTGTTTGTGTGTCGGTGACTCAGGATTTCCCTTCGTGTCGAGGGTCGTGTCCTCTCTAGTCACCTGACCTACACTGTGTCCTGTGTGCTGAAACATCCCAGAGGGTTGACTCTGCTCAGAGAGCCTTTCAGCGGCCCTTTGTTCAAAAACACCTGGAGTTTCCTCTGTTTCTATCCGATCTGTTGCCTTTTTGAAGTGCTAATCCTTTCTCTGGTTTCACTAGATGTGTGACGGACTGTTTTATGTTTTTTGAAGTATTCTGCATTCCCTTTGATGGTCTAAACACTGGGTGTCTTTTGTAAATTGTTTCCAGCCATACTTCTGTACAGCTTTCTGGAGAGCATCCCAGCCTCTCTGGCAGTACATTTCCTGGATCCTCCATGGTGCTTTCTGGCCAAGACCAGATGGACGGATAGCTAGAACTGCTAGACGGTCCCTCTGTGGTGCTAGACTAGTGTAGGCGACTGTTCCTTCTGCCATGCATCCAGCGCCCACTACCGTCTCGAGCGCTGTGGTTCATTTCTGAAATGAAAACAGGAAGCCCTGGCATTACTGAAACATCGGTGCCATACTCACAACCTTAATTTCACTCGTCTGGATGACGACCGTGCCCTTTGTCGGTCATTGTGAAGGTTGGTGTGTTGAACATTTGAGTAATGCCTCTACAGCACTAAGGCGTAGGCCAGCCGGCGGGCTGTGGGTCGTCGGTGTAGCCTTGCCTCCTACTGAGGTCAAACTGTCGCTGACTGTTTCCTTGGTGGGATTTTGGAGACTGTTAATGAAACAGACTGTATTTTAGATTGGACTATGCAGAACATGAGATGCTCGAGGACGATGTTTGAGAGTTAACTTGCTTGATAAGCCTTAGAAAAAGAGGGACGCTGTTCTGGATTATCCCACGGCGATTCATTCATATAGGTGTCAATACTGTTCTCTCAGGTAACCAGCTACCATCCGGGTTCATGGTAGCACCGAATCAACAGCCGAGTGCAGTCGAGCAGGGTGAGTGGGTTCATTTACAACAGCAGTGAGCCTCTGTTCAGGGAACCCTAAGTTGGGAGTCCAAGCCTGACCAATCAGGTCTTGTTATCGTCTCAACAGGCCCACCGGTAGTCGTCGTCATCCTATGACCTACATTCTACCGTGTTACATCACCACCGTGCTACTGCAGTGTGTCTCGCTGTACCAGACACAGACGTCTCAGACTCAACTTACCCCGATCAAATGGTGCTCCAGCGACAAAAACACACCCTAACCACGGTGGCCAGTTCTGCAGAACACACTTGAACCAAGGCAGGCTCTGTTATTTTAGCCATATCAGGAACCTCAGTCAGGAACGGGCTCAGCTCTCGTAGCCCAGTCTTAATTACTAACTTTTCATTTTCTTTTGGTTTTCTATCGGTGTCTAAAGCCAACATGTCTAGCCTCTAGCCATCCGCGGTCCTTAATTTAAAGAGGCATAAAGACAGGGCTCGGCGTTTAGCATACGAGTGAGGGACTGTTAAACGAGGCAGCCTGGAGAACGGGCGAGCAATCGAGGGAGGGGGAGAGGGGGAGCGAGAGATCATTTGGAAGAGGAGAGAGGAAGTGGTGGCACGGGAGAGGGCGGAGGCGTTGGAGAAGCAGAGGTTGGCAGAGTACATCGTGTGGAGGAAGAGAGAGGACTTCCAGGATAAGAGAGGAGACCGAGAGAAGGGAGGGAAGAGCTCAGAGAAGGGAAAGGAGGCGTCACCAGACGTGATCTGGAAGAGGAGAGAGGAGGAAGAAGAAGGAGACGCCGGCAGGGAGAGAGCAAGGGCCATTCAGAGAGGACATGAAAGCATTTGGAGGAAGAGGGAGAGGGAGTAGAAAAGGGAGCGAGTGACAGATTTAAGAAAACTTGTGAAAAGTTGAAGCGACTGCATGACTAGAGCGTTTGAGACGAGTCGTGCATCAGGGAGCTTCCTCTCTCTCCTCCAGCGGCTCTGCAGGTGTTTGCTGTATTATCGACCCGTCGAGGTTGTGTGTGATGTGTGTGTTGCTGCTGCGTTAGTGTGCACAGCCCCTTTTGCAAACCCCTTGTTGGCTGCTAATAGGACTTTTATAGGCCTGTGTCGAGCGTGATAGAGCTGCCAAAGGGGAGCTGCTTCACACACACACCAACACACACATGCTAGGTTTACACTGCCATGTAGACACGTTGCAAACAAATGTACACACCTTTAAGAGACACACACACACAAGGGGCATTCAGAGACAATCACTGGTGTTGATTCTTCACGGTGCTGGCGACAGCTGAGTAGTCGTCCGGCTCAGAGGCGATTAGGTTGGGACAAGATATCGTTTTACGTCCAACCCTCTGCGGAGAGCCGAGAACGCGTTTTCATCCATTCAGGGGAACAAAAACACAAATACAAAAAGAAGCTGATGACAACATGAGCTGTTCTGGTGCACTAAAAAACTTTTTACATCTGCATCCCACCGTCATTGAGGAGGCCCCAGGTTCCTGCAACACCTTCTCCCATCCTGCTCTCAGTGTGGATAAAGCCAGTTTTTGGTGTCGGCTGCCTGAGCGGAGGACAGATGGACGCAGCTCCTACACTGACGAGTGTCCTTCCAGAGAAAAACTTTGAGTCTTGAGACAAAAAGACTTGGCTGGGATCCCTGCAGCCTGAGAGGACCTATAAATAAAAACTTCATCTGCAGATTCATTATGGAGCTCATGCAGAAAACCAAGTACACCCACATTCGGAGTGAGTCGCTGAGCTCGGCGGATGAGACCAACTCCAATCCGTCGCCCTTCCCACCGTCCAGCCCTGCCACCCCTCTAACTCCCTCGCCTGGTTTGCCTTCTTCCTTCTCCTCCTCGTCTCTCACTCCCATTTTGCCCCCCGCCTCTCCCCGCCCGGCCGAGAACAGCCCCACCACCCTCTGCTCCTTCTTCCCCAGTATGAGATCCCTTCGTCTCGGTGTCACTGGTACCCTTCTCCCAGTGCCCAGGTTCTCAAACAGGTCGCAGCAGACCCAGGCACCTGTTGAGTCATCTGGAGATGACAGGAGCAACTCTAGCTCCTCCCCCACTCTTCATCAACCTATTCCCATCCTAACTGCTCCCTCTCCCCCTCCCCGACCTCCTCTGCAGGACATGAACCGGCTCGGAGGAGCGTCTAGGAGGGCGCGGGTGGAAGGAGGCCAGCTGGGAGGAGACGAATGGACGCGCCATGGCTCCTTTGTCAACAAGCCCACCCGTGGCTGGCTGCATTCTGACAACGTGATCAGCACCACCGGTGTTTCCTACACCGTTCGGGTGAGTGGCACACTTCCACTGCCCAGCCTGTATCATGCAGGCTATACAACTCCTTTCTTCCTCAGCTTGTTTTCTCAGTCTTTTGTTTGCTAAAATTGGACCACGATGTAGGAAATGTCTGGTTTGAATGTGTCCTCTTCCTGTTTCCTGGGCAGTACATGGGGTGTGTGGAGGTGCTACAGTCAATGAGAGCACTGGACTTCAACACCAGAACTCAGGTCACCAGGTGAGAGTAAACACAACTTTCTTCTCCCCTCGTTTTATCCTCCTGTACCAGGCAATAGTTTTAAACCGCCTTTAATATCTTACATTCTTGATTCAAGGAACCAGAGCATTGAAGTGGTGTCAGTCAACGTTTCTATACAGTTTCTAAAAACCTTTATAAGTGTATTTCTAGACTTTGGCTGTTTTTTAACCCGGTTTCAGTCCGGTTCTTGTCCCATGGCAGCATGTTGTTCAGTGTTTGCCTAAACAATGGGAAAGTATAGAATAAAATTAGCGTGAGGTCTAAAAAACAGTCTATAGTAGACGAGCAGTGAATAATAGTCACATCTTTAGGAGAAAAATCCATTAGAGGCCTAAACCAGGACCTGACAGATTCAGCTCTCTTTAGTTGATCATCTACTGAATCACAAGTTTTCAGCTAACAGATTTTTTAATCCCCTTGTTGGAAACAAGAATCTGTTTTCGGTTAAACTGTTTTCCTTGGTAGTATTTTTACATTCAGCAAAAAATGGAACAAATTTTGTCTTAATGAACCAAAGTGGTTCTTCACTAATGGGCCTTTTCTACCAGTACCCACTCAGCGTGGCTCGACCCGTCGGTTTCAGGCCATTTCCATTAGTAACAGGTCCGTTCTTGCCGCCCCGTTTTCAGGACCTGCTTCAATGAGGTTCTAAGTGTACCAAGCCAGGCTGAAAACACAACGTTGGCGACCATTGGTCACTGATTGGCTAGGGGGTGGAGTCACTGGTTTCTCTAGAGTTTTCCACCTAGTTACCTGCAGCCCTTTCTGGGTATCGTCTTTACAGATGCTGACAAAAAGCCACCGCCTAAACAGAATTTTCAATCAATCAAGCTTTATTTATAAAGCACTTTACACACATGGAGTCACCACAATGCTGTACATAGTAAAACCAAACCATAAAAAGACAACTTCACTACTATTGTGTTGTTTTGGTATCACGCACAGATCACCTCGTGCTTGTGCTTCATGTTGCATCGCTGACCCGCTATAACAAACCCACCCACTAGAGCCATTTCTCAGTTGCGTTGTAATGAAAAACCACCCAGAGTCGAGCCGAGTTGAGCTGCGCTGAATGGTAGAAATGTCTCATTATGGCACATTCACATCTGGGTCGGCCCGGTCTAGCCCTGGTAGGGTAATCTGTGCGTTGTCCGTGCTCAGCCGACCGTTTTTTCGGACCAGCTCTCCGACGGTCATCTTGATATGGAGCCGATTCAACACAACACACCCTCTGCTGACTGATTGGCTGGCTGACGTTCACACCTACCTACCTCTGATTGGCAGGTAGAATCAGCTAGCGGTGGCTTCCCACATGCGCGATTCCTTAAGGCTGGTTTATACTGTCTGTGAGCTCCGCAACGGAGAGACGCACACGGAGCGTCTGAAAGGTTTTCACATTCGAACTTCTGTTCAGGCAGCGGAGTGCTGCAAAGCAATTCCCTGCCAGGACAACAGAGGGAGTAGCGCTATTCTGTGACATCCTGCCACCATGACACTCATGTATCCGGTTCACGATAGTGTATTTACTCATGTGTTTACATTGTTTTAATGTATTTCAGAGACTTTTTAACACGGACTAATTTGTCCTTCATTCTCCTCCACCTCTTCATCCAGTTGCCACCTCTAAACCCACGTTTCCCGTCGTTTCCATCCATGTTCGCTCCGTATTTTGTGCTCCTTCAGTCACGGGTGAATAAACGTTCATATTTTCTGACTTTTCCGCGATGCGTTCTTCAATCTATTCTGGGTCTGCCGCTAAATATTTTTTTACTTATTAACGGAGCAACGGCGGTGCTGGTGACGAAGTTACAGGAAGCGTCATCATGACCAATCACAAGCTTGCTGTCTCCGTCACTTTCGATTTGGGGCATGTCTCCGTCACCCTCCGTGAGCCAGTCGGAGAGCCCTTGTGCCGACGCAAAATGGCGGTGCGTGCGTCCGTTTCACGCAGACGGACCGAGTATAAACCAGCCTTTATCAGTCTGGATGCAGTGGGGCAACCATCTTCTCTGACTGCAGCTCGGACCTGCCACTCCAGCTGCAGCACCAGAGGACCAACTGCTCAGCACCGCTCATTGAGACAGTAGGAAGCTGTGTGCTCCACCCAAGTGCTCGGAGAAATCCATGTTCCTGAGAAGGCTGTGTTACTAAAACCCGGCCACGCGGGGCCGAGCCGACCTAACCAAGACCGGACTGGGCCGACCCAGATGTGAATGCACCATTAGTTATCTACACACTTGAGTTTAGGAGACTTTTTAATGCTGAGTTATACACAGATCAGTGTTAACTGGCTAAAACAAAACATTCATCTCATATTGCAAATATTGCGTACCGCATTTGTGTGATGAATCAGCCAAAGTCCAAAATTATTAAGAAATCTTCAGAAAGCAAAGAGGAAATTGACTCAATCCACCTTAAACCGTCTGACTGACTTGGAAGGAAGGATGACTCAAGACTTTTGCACAATATTGTGTTACCAGTGTTGGCGTGATGGTTGCAGTGTTCCAGTGGTTAGACCTTAACCTTGTGTCGGTACATTCACACACTCCACTCACCTCTCATGTGTCCGTCCCACTCTTTTTTCTGCTTACTTGTTGTTTTTTCTCTGTTAGCGTCTGACTGTTGGCTCATGTGTGTACACACACCCCTGCTGCCTCTGAAGCCCTAAATTAGAACGTTCTGGAATCCTGGTGGTTTCCTTGTGGTTTCCATAGCAATATTTGTCTCTGTGGCAAAGAGGAGGACAGTTGCCAGGGGCGATAAACTTTCCCACCAGCTGCCCTGAACGCCTTTAACCCACGTAAAGAAAATGTGACTGTAGGAAAACTGTGACATTAATGTTCCTAACGTTTCAGGGAGGCTATCTCTGTGGTGTGCGAGGCGGTACCTGGAGCCAAAGGAGCCCGCAGGAGAAAGGTACATACTACTCACACGAGAACACGCTCTCACAGAGCATTATTTATGGATGAGGTCTAAGTGGACAGCAGGAGGAAGGGTTTTCTGGTTAAGAGCTTGAATTAGCCTGTTTGTCCAGCTTGTGGTCAGTTGGATGTTTAGTCACATGCGTTCCTCATTCCCTTAGAAACACACACAAACACACGACATTGGGTTTTGTCTGTGGACATCATTCTCCTAACACCTAACCATAACCTCGCTTCAGTTTAAGAGGGATATTTTAAATATTCTGAAGTGTGTTGCTGCCTGGAAGTTATAAATAATTACTAGTTTACTCATGTTGGCCGACTTCCTGAACAGCCTCTGTTTGGAGAAATTGTGCTTGCACCCTGCAGGACTGATGAGCTAACAGCTAGTCACAACAACAACAACACAGTTGTTTCTGATTTTTGTTCAGCTCTGACCCGATGAAACTGATTTCTACTGATTATAGATCATCTCAAAGACCTAAAATTAACGTAATGCAAAAAGAAAAGATTAACTTATGATTGCATGGAAGATATGTTGTTACTAGCATGACTTAGAGCTTAGTGTAGCAATATTAAATTCATGGACATTCATATCGGCTGTGCTGAATGTTGGCTGATTCTTTTGCACCTCTATGGGGACGTGAGATAATATCAGTTATGATACTGAATTATTATTTAAAGCAGCATATCAACTCTTTTTATTTGGTAATTGCATGCAACATGTACTTTCTTTCATCTGTGTGGTGCAATTCAGACTCCGACTGCTAGGTGGCAGCAGTTTAATGCCCTCTCAGCCTTTCCACTAGATGCGTTAATGGCGCTTAGCGTAATAAACGCGTTTTACCCGCAAGCTCCTTTCCCACCGGAAGTGTTTCAGACACGAAACGGCAGCAAAAGCGTTCCATGCAGCGTGTTCTGTGAGGTCACGAAATCACGGGAGAATTGCAAGACCACACCAGAACTCTGTTCTGTTTACCTCGGCTACGAGGTTTCACAGGTAACTTTTTTGCTATTAAACAACCGGAAATCTGCACATGGCTTTTATTTTGAAAGGTTCCAGATGTTTTACACTGGTTTGGTGTTTGAATTCCTGTCCGGCCCAATCTGAACTGCGAAGTTTGACACTTTCTGGAAGTGTAGCACGTAAAAAATAGACTCGAAGCGTAAGCAACGCATATCAACGCTTCTGGGTCGCTTCCAAAACGTAACCCATCCACCATAATGGCGGCTAATTGCTTCGCGGACGTTACGCGACACTTGCGCGGCTGGTGGAAAGACCTGGTCAATCTGACGGAACAAGATCTTGCGATGACACCGAATGTGATTTGGAAGCATCTGGCCTGAGTTTTCTGATTCAGTCTTACAGACGGCGAATATCGTCTGGCTTTTAGTATCGCTGTATATCATATTGTCTCCCAGTTATTGAGATCGTATCGCCAGATTCTTGCCAATACTCACGCATAGTAACACAAAAAGCGGAAGGTGGTGAAATTATTGTAAAATAAAGTTGAACGAACTTCTACGAGAACGCTTTGATCTTTGACCCTCGCTACCCAAAGCTTAACCCAATCCAGCGTTCTCAGTCCGGTGGTCTAAACTGAAAAGTGAACAGTGGTAGAAGCTCACGTCTAATTACCTCGGACACACAGAGAGGACTGGATCTAAGCTGATTGTACACTTCTGTGGTTAGTGGGCTGCTCACAGGTAATTACCGATCACTCTCGGGTCTCTCTCCTCCCTCCCTCCTGTCACAAGGGACGCCTTTTTAAAGCCAGCGTCAGGCTACAAAAATACTTCACAATAACAGACGCAGCCACCAGTCTCCACTTTAAAGGCTGTGTGTGTGTGTTTGTGTGTGTATGCAAGCAAAACTCTACCCCTCCACCCAAACGGTCCATAAAACAGGTGGCTAAATCCAGCCGGCTGCTGCCAGAGCTGGGTCTGACCGAGGAATGTCTGGAAGCGTAGCGCACCAGACGGGACAGAAAAACTAGGATAAATTAAACTCGTCTGGCCCTTCTGATTCAGGAGGATGGAGATGCAGCCTTCCTCTGTGCTTTTCATCCATTTTGTTACAAATCTGAATAAAAGCCGTTAAAACGGGAGGATCTGCTCTGACACAACGCTGCTGGAATGGCCGAGCCCACCTCATGTGGACGGTCCAGTTTGTTAGTCACAGTTGGCCTCAGAGACCAGATCGCTTTCACAATTGCAGCTGTTCTGTCATTCCCACGCACACACACACGCACACACACACACATGTTAAAGTAAAAAATGAAGGCATTTAGCCTTCTGCTTTGTGCTCTGTACTTTGTAACTGATGGTTTGTGTTTCTGCTCTTTGCAGCCTGCCCCTCGCGGTTTGACGTCCATCTTGGGAAAGAGTAACTTGCAGTTTGCAGGCATGACAATCAACCTCACCATCTCTACCAGCAGCCTCAATCTGCTGGCTTCTGACTGCAAAGAGGTTAGACGCAAAGCCGTTTGTTGGAGACTCAGCTGTTTTCATAAGAGATCTCTGAGCCGATCTGTTCCTGAAAGTCATGAGTCAGAGATGCACCTGATTGTATGAGTCGTCTGCTGTAGCTTGAGTTCACTAGAGTTTCATATGGTTCCACAGAGTTTGGTGACACATTAATAACTAATAAAATGAATCAGGAGGACTTAAAGTAACACTAAATAGTGTTTTAAACGTTAAGCTAGAGCTTTAACGTTGATCTCAGTGATTGTTGAGTTAGAAACTTGACCAGTTTCATATCTGACACCACTCTGCAGCCCTCTGCTGACCAAAAACCACACTAGATAGTTTTGTGGAGCGGGTAGGTGTCCTATAGGGGGAGCTCTTTACCTGCTTTACAGCTGTTAGCTGTTATGCTAGCGGTTAGCATTTTCAGTTCGCCAATCGTCAATAAAAAACACAAGAAGAAGAAAAAGAAGAAGTTTGTTTTTTCTGTTGGCATCATGGCGGAGCCTGGAAGTAAAAGTAACAGAGTAATGTCTTTGGAGGTGAAGCAAAGAGCTAAAACCAGAGTGAACATCGGCGCAGCCTACGCTAGCTTGAGGGAGCTAAAGGAGGTTACAAAATCACAGACTGATGGTGACCTGGCTTTGTTGCTACTGGACTTGTAAGTAATAATATTTTTGTCCAACAGTGTGGATCTTTTTACTTCGTGGTTTATTTTAGTATTAGTTGGCTCATGTTAGCGTTAGCTTGTTGTTAGCGCTAGCTACAGCAGGCTGCAGCAGGGTTGTTTATGACAGTTGTAATTCCACTTTCAACCAGCAGGGCGGAGGAGCAGGAACCTGCTCTGTTACTTTCACACACTGATGTCAACCAATAAATTAAATGTTTTGTCAAAAATATTAATAATTAATCATTTTCATCACTTCTGTTTGGGTGATAATGACGGGATCATCAAACTGCCCCCTGATCTTTACAGTTCTGCTACTTTCAGACTCTTAAATGGATTCTATGCACCCCCTAGTGTTCGTTAGTGACACCAAAAGTGAAACTTATCTCCTGGCTGTGCGTTCGTCTTTTTAACACCTTAATTTAACAGCTGAAACGTCTCCTCAGCCTTCATTAGTGTCTACAGGAGCGGTTCATCACTAAATCAAACACATCAGCTGTGTTCATGATCTAAAACATGCAGGAAACATGCTGGAAGCAGACTGCAGCACCAGGCATGTCAGCTCCACTTTACTAAGTCCAACAGGGACCGGACCGCCACTCTGAAGTTGCAAGTGCGATATTCTGGCCACAGAGGGCGGTGGGGGTCTGAGTGACATTTCATTAACCCTGTAAAGGGTCATTTTAGCACAAACTGGCTCAAGAACATGATTTAAACATATTAAAAAGTTACATAGTACGGCTCTAATTCAGCATAAATATTCTGATTTCTGTCCCAGGTGAATGCTTTGATCAGAACTGAACTTTTAGTGAAACCCAGATAAATCCCAGTCATCCCACTTGGTTTGCCTCATTTACTCTTAATGCAACACAAATTCCTCCTAACCGTGGTATTTAGAGCTGGAACCCGACCGGATGCGATTCTCTCCTCGGGCCTCTAATGAGCTAATAGCCGCTGAGTGATCCTATCTTTGGGATGGCGGTGTGTTGGTGTAGAGCATTAACACAGAGCAGGAGCATGTTGCCGAGCACACGTCCACAGATGAAGAAGCAGACACAAACCACACTTTGTTGAGCATCACCGAGTCTTAATGCTGTTATTGATTCAACATGGGCGGCTGTTGCAGACGGGTAAAAAGGAGCTCCATGATAATGATTCCGGACTCCTCTCTCCATCCATGCACTTCCCAAAGACTTCCTCTCAGCCATCCTCTCTTCTCATTCTCCCTTGTTGTTATTTTTCTCTGCAGATTATCGCCAATCATCACATGCAGTCCATCTCCTTCGCTTCAGGAGGAGACCCAGTGAGTCACCCAACCCTCCCCCCCTCTCTCGCTCAGCTCAGATCTCACTCTGGCCTTTCTCCATCTCTTCAAGCTGCATGTTCTTCCTTCCTGTCTGAAGTCATTGTCTCTCTCTCTGAGTTCCACTTGCTCCGTCGCTGCCTTCGTGGCTCGCAGTCCTTGATCGCATCACTTCCTGCCACTCGCTTTTCAAACGTGTTATGACTAAAGCTTCAGCTTTATCTCTTTTCCCGTGTTTCTTCCCCTTCTTCAGTCTCCAACCTGGCCTTCACTTTTTCCTTGTATTGATTTTTCCCTTTCCACTGCTCCTCTAACTGCACTCCCCCGTCTCGCTCCCACAGGATACAGCTGAGTACGTAGCATATGTGGCCAAAGATCCAGTCAACCACAGAGGTGAGCAGCAAAAAAACAGCATTTCTGCAGAGGTTGGGCCTGTCGGTTAGCATAAAGTCAGAAATCCGAGGTTTATTTCACGTCTGTAGAACTTTGATCCTCACATCTCCTCTCACAGGAGTCGGCTGTTTCCTGCGTTGACTTGGAGCGGTTCGGTTAATCAGAACTTCAAATTACATTTTCAGCAGACGCTGTAAATAAACGGGGCACGACTTTTTCATGGGAATTTAAATGAGTCGCATCATGCTCGTGAAAGGCTTATCTGCTTTGGCATCACCAACCCGGCGAGCAGAGAAACGGAGGAAATTAGGGATGTGAGGATTAACGGTCGTTATCGATTCACACAGACGTACCAATGCTGTTGGGTCCGCAGAGCGGCCGTGTGCCGACGCAGCTTTCAGATTTAGTCTGGATGCAACAGTTTATCTTGTTTTTGCATCAATTAAATCAGTTAGATAAAAAGTTTGTCAGCAGGTTTGGTTTTTTTATGTCGATTCACTTTGAAAAGTAACAGAAAACCTGTAAAAGTGTATTTTTTTGTGTGTGATGATCGGATCTCCCATATGACTCTTGTTCTAGTCCACATATCAGGAAGTAAGACTCCAGATCCTGCCATTTTCCACTCCCCCCTCCTACGACTAAGTTCTATTTCTTGAAACAGGAGCCGGTGCGCCATTTCTCTGACCTAAATGTTGCCCACATCACAGCTGAGCTTCAGGATCTGGAGTCTTACTTCCTGATATGCGGACATCTCTCCTCTGATTGGCTAACAGCAACACGACTCTACCACTGACTCTGTTTGCTCTGCAACGTTGATGTTTTATCTCCACCAATAACACAAGCCTGGAGGAGTTCTGCTGTGTGGTGGAGTTGCTAATGCTAACGGTTAGCTTCTACTAGCCCAGATGTTCTCTGCTGTTTCCTGGACGCTAAACCAACAACAGCCTTCCCCGTCGTGAGTCAAGATGGGTGAGTCCATGAATGTTCAGTGACAGTGTGACGTAGATCTGTCAGGATTTTCTAATCCTAGAGTTTCACCTAGAGTCTATTTTCTATCAGAAGCTAATGCAGGAGATAGGTGGAGGAGAATATTTTCATGTTCAGCCTGCAGGAAACACTCAGAGTGACCCGTTAGAATCAGAGATAATCATAAAAAAAGTTTTTTAGTGAACCACACCTCTAAATGGTATTAAATCGGTTTTAGCTGCTCGTGTATTGTTAAAGAATCTGATCGTTGACAGAAAACCGAATCGACCGCAGACCAGAGACGCTCAGACGTAGAATAAGTTGTTCGTTTCCCATCAGATGAGTATAAGATCGTAACTTTTACTTGTGTTTCTGGAAAAGACTCGCTTTATTCTCAATTTATTCTTTATTCTGGTTTAGGCTCCTCTTGAATAATCTTCATCTGTAATCCTTTAATCTGTAGAAATCGTGCTGCTCTTATTTGTTAACTCCTCGGTTGCAGCTTGTCACATCCTGGAGTGCTCAGAGGGTTTAGCCCAGGAGGTCATCAGCACCATCGGCCAGGCATTTGAGCTGAGGTTTAAACAGTACCTGAAGACCCCCCCCAAGCTGGTCACACCTCACGACCGGTAAACACAAACTCCTCCTTGTGGTCGGTAGTTTTGTGTTTCTGCAGCTTCCTGTGTAACCCTCCTGCGTCTCTTTCAGCATGGCTCCGTTTGACGGCTCAGCGTGGGAGGAAGATGACGATGAGTTCATTCTTCCCTCTGTGCCCGAGGTCCCGTATTATAATAATTTCCCTGGGAAGACGCCTCCCCCTGGTGGCCTGGTTGACATGAGAACCCGCCCTGGAGCCACGCTGGTGAGAAGGACGTGATTCTAGCTGAGATAATAAACGTTTAGGGACATTTGTGTTTGATCCCGCTAAATCTCAGATTAGACTTAACATGACTGACGTCCTCCAAACTCAGTAATGCTCACATTTATGGTAGGAGACCAGCCTGACGGGATGAGCTGATGTTTTTGTGTGTGTGTGTGTGTGTGTGTGTGTGTGTGTGTGTGTGTGTGTGTGTGTGTGTGTGTGTGTGTGTGTGTGTGTGTGTGTGTGTGTGTGCGCAGCCCTACGGACAGCCAGGTCAGAGTGACATTCACAAGCAGCCCCTGCCTCCTCTACCAGGTGAGTCTGCTCGTCACGTCTGCAGCTGCTTCGCTTTAGAGGAAAAGGACCTGATGAGGCCCCGAGTGGAGAGACTAATCAGCTCTCTTCATTCAGATCTCTGGTTCTTTCTCCCAGTTTGTGGGAAAACCACTGTGTAGGGAAATGTCGATTATGTGTCGAGTTTCTCAGTTTATCCTGTGATACACTGCAAAAACTGATTTCTAAGAAAGTTAAAAGAAACTTATTTGTAGACATTTTCTGTTATTTTTAGTCCAAAAATAAAAATAAATAGAATAAAAGGTAAATATTCTTAAATATGATCCAAATGATCTTGTTCTGAGTAAAATATCTGCCAAAGCAAATTAGCTTGGCTAGACTTCTTAAAACTAGCAAAATAATATAATTTTGATTTGTTTTGATTACCACATTGGCAGATTGTTTTTACTCAAAACAAGAAAATTTGGATTTAAGAATCCATCCATCCATCATCGATACCCGCTCATCCACGCAGGGCCGTGGGGGGCTGGTGCCCATCTCCAGCAGTCAGTGGGCATGCAGGCGGGGTTCACCCTGGACAGGTTGCCAGTCCATCGCAGGGCAACACAGACACACAGGACAAACAACCACACACACCTAAGGACAATTTAGAGAGGCCAATCAACCTGACAGTCATATTTTTGGACTGTGGGATGAAGCTGGAGTACCCGGAGAGAACCCACGCATGCATAGGAGAACATGCAAACTCCATGCAGAGAGACCCCAGGCCGCGATGTGAACCCACGACCTCCTTGCTGCAAGGCAACTGCGCTAACCACTGCGCCACTGTGCAGCCCGGATTTAAGAATATTTACCATATTTTAAGTAATGACATTTTTCTAGAGAATTGTTTTTCTTTTTAGACTAAAAATAAGATAGAATGTCTAAAAATGAGGGTTTTTTTACCTTATAAGTGAGTTTTTGTAGTGTAGAAATGAAACACGCTTTAATCTTTTAATCCTGACGATCCCTCCTTCTCTAGTTAACCAAGTCGTTTTTTCTCCCTGGTGACGTTGTGTCTTTTTGCAGGTGGTGCTAAAGACGGAGCTCGAGAGCTGTTTGACGACCCCTCGTACGTCAACGTGGATAAGTCCCGCCCTCCAGCTGCAGCAAATGGAAATGCTCACAGAGATGCTTTAGACATGAGTAGGTATCTGTTTGTAGTGTTGAGTTTAAAGCTGGGATGTTGTTCCTAGATGTTTGGTTTTCTCGCTCCGACTTTCCTGATTCAACGGTTGAATGACCTCTTTAGCTGCTCACTGGTTCAGATCAGGTGTGCTGGAGCAGAGACGTGTCTAAAACCTGCAGGGCAGGAGCACCGATTGATCCGTTTGTGTAAATTATGTGTGAATGATAATAAAATCAATGTTTTCTCCCAGTTTTGATGTGATAACGTACGCGTTGGCCTTTAGATTGAGAGCTGAGCAGAGTGGCTTGTGCTTCCTTATAACAGATTCAAATTGAAGACTTTCTCCAGAGAAAAGGCCTGGAGGAAGATGAGGCAATAAGTGTGTTTCTCCATTACAAGTGCATTTTGTAAAACATTATTGGTTGGCTGCGTAGAGTTTCCCATTAAAGAATCGGCCCACAATCGATGTGCAGCTTCTGTCGCTTGGTTCGTGGCCAGTGTGTTCCTCCAGACTGAAATCCAGATCGGTCCAACAGAGTTTCTCTGCAGCAGAACGGTGCAGTTTCATAAACATGTTTTTGGGGGTGTGGACTTGATGTGTTAATTATGAGTAATTAGTTAGAAAAAAAACGCGTTAATTAAAATTAATGCATTTAAAGCAACATTCCGCAACTTTTACACCTTAAAATTATGCTTTTTTGTAAAGTTTTGGTGTCATACTATCATCTATTATGTTCATTTTCGTACCTGTGATAGTGTTGGGGGGGTCCCACGTCTGTTTATCGCACTATACAGTTTTTAAGCTCGGGTCGCTACCGGAAATACTGACTGGGTGTTGCTTTACAGCAAAATATGGCAAGCCAAAGGGATAAAAAAAAAGTGCGCGTTCTAAACGCGCGTTATGTCCGCCAAAATGTGCGTCTTGAACGAGCATTTTGGCGGACATAACGCGAGTTTAGAACACGCAATTTTGTTATCCCTTTGGCTTGCCATAATTGTATAACGTAGACTTGCTGTAGCAGCGGCAGATTCACCAAAGAAAGCTAGAAATCCCATATCAGAGGAATCTAGGAAAAGAAAAGAAGAACGTGATGGAGCAAGAGCAAAGACCAGAGTTATTATTGGGCCATCTTTTCCTCGCTGGAGAGCTCTTTTAGAAAGAACAGCATTAAATACGGACTCTGACCTAGCCATGCTGCTAATGGCTAGGTAAGTAATAAATGATTTCACCAGGGTTATTGAGTTTGGTCGGGCATAAAGTTGTTATACAGTCCTGATAAAACTATTTATTCAATGTGTGGAGGTGGAAACGTTTGTTTTCGTTGTTTTGCCTGATATTAAGAATGTAAACATGCCTCTTATGCCCGAGAGAGATTTGATTTTACGACAGTGACGTTACGCAGCAAGCCTTGAGAGGGCGACAGAGAGCATATATCCACAAAGTTAAGGAATGGGGCTTTAACGCTTTGGGCCCGAGGGTCCCCCAACTGGGGGATGTTGAAGTTTAGCAGCAGAATCCATGCCCTAAATATCAATGAATATCATCAAGCTGCACCTCTAAAAAACGTCAGAACCTTGGCTACAAGACCATATAAACCTTTTAACGTGCTCCAAACAAAACCACTGAGTGATCAGAAATCTCTCTTCATGACTCTAACCCTCTGACTCATTTTTTTTAATTAAAAAAATGGCTTTGGGAGCAAATTTTCTTGAACGATTAAAATGCGATTAATCAAGATTAATTAATCACAAAGCCTCTAATTAATTAGAATAATTTTTTATCGAGTCCCACCCCTAATATTTTTACGCTTGTGTGTCTTTTTTTAAGAACCACTCGATGATGCCCTCGGAGTTCCTGGTCACGGTGGCCCAAGCTCATTGGTCTCCATGGCGAAGCAGCTGCACAACGAAGTCTGGTTCCACGGGAGCTTGAATCGCAAAGAGGCAGAGAGGCTGTTGACCCGAGACGGAGACTTCCTGGTGCGCGAGTCTGGGACCACGCCGGGACAGTACGTCCTCACGGGACAGCAGGGGGGTCAAGCCAAACACCTGCTGCTAGTGGACCCAGAGGGAGTGGTAAGGTCAAAGGGCGTCGCTGGGGTAAACCCGTGTTTAGGGTCATGGAAGTCACGCGTGTTTGTCTTTTCAGGTTCGCACCAAAGACCACCGGTTTGTAAGCGTCAGTCACCTGATCAGTTACCACATGGACAACAGGCTTCCCATCGTGTCCGCTGGGAGCGAAGTGTTTCTGCAACAGCCAGTGGAGCGCAAGGCCTAAGGACACACACGCGCGCACACACACACACACACACACACAGAAAAAAATCACCAAAATACACACACACTCTCACAGCAACACACAGTCATATGCTTTAGTCCACACAGCGACACTACACTCATCACATCTACAAATCATTACATCTGATCTCACACAAGCCAAAAAAAATCACCAGTTTCTTTGCAAAAATCACTTTTTCTTGCTGCTGTTGCCACATTTCTGCCAAACTGTGAGCTTTCACGACCCGTCAGGCGCGAGCGTCCACCGCCGAGAAGCACTGCTGCAACTTTCTCTACCTACTGTGAACCAGGGAGGAGCTCCATGAGCACCACAGCAGGGCAGAAAACAAATGCAAGTTCTAAAAACACACTCGGAGATGTGATTATTACCAATCAGAACTGTTGTTAGTTCCTTTAAATGACGCGTGGAACCTGGAAGGGACATGAATGGATGTAGAGAGAGACTTTGAGAACTTTTAAGAGCACGTTTCTGTGTTCGGGAGGGAAAACCCCCCATCAGAGCATCGCTGGAGCATTTTAAGCAAATGGAAAGGTGGCGGTTGTTTAGTGTCGGGCGTAAACGCCACCTCTTCAAGTCCTGCTGAAGAACTCGAGGAGCCAACGTGAATCTGAGACCATTCTGAATTATGCATACACAAGTTTGCTTCCTGTCTCATCAGGAGGGCGTCGCCGCCTCCGGTGAACACCCTATTGAGGACTTTTGAACTTTGACCTTTGGAGAAAAGCCTGTATGCAAATCTGGGACCGCTATGCTAAAGACGTTATGATCGTTCTTTTGTTTCTGTCGAGTCTCATCGCTTAAACATCTGGATCAGAACAGCTGGACTTCCCTTTGCACACCTTCACACCAAATCCACTCCACACCGCCTGCAACACCAAAGATCAGGCCGTCGGTGGCTGACGGCAGAAGGAAGCCGTGGGTAATCATTACGTTAGTCATCTGGGGCCTGTTTTATAGAGGAGGGTAATGCAGGTTGATTGTGCCTGAATCTGGCATCAAAAAGGAGATTTTTCTTTTTTAAAGTACACTGATGTCAGACACACACACACACGTTTAACAAAAAAAAGAAAAGAAAAACCTTTTTAGAAGCGTTGGCCAGATGGTTCAGTAACACTTAGGTCTGGGTTTGCATCGACAATCTTTGGGTTTTATCTTTAGAGGAAGAGCAGAGATAAAAGAACTTTTTGAGCGGCTCGTTGAAACGGTTCAAGTGTTCTGAGCAAATAATTTCCATCTGCAGAATGATTGCAGCACGTGTCATGGAAGGGTTGTGTCATTTTTCTGTTTTGTGAGGGATTTTAAAAAAGAGGCGTGGCTCTAAATGATTGCATGTTCTGGAGCTTCGCTAAAGACGGACTGTTCGGCCAAACGTTGCTCCGTCCTTGCTGTGGTCAAATGCAGGAGGAAGTGGACGCTGTCATCTCCTTCCTCGATGTTTTATATCTTTTTGATTGTGCCTTGTTTCCTCAATGCAGTCATGTCATTTTAAATGCAGTCACCTTATGTACTTAATTCAAATGTAGTAATCTGCAGGAGTTTAAAAACGGCACTCCGACAAAGACAAACAGCTCCAGTGATGGCAATCTCCTCTGATGCACATTCCTGCATTCAGCTCCTAGTCACAGATACTTGATGTCACCTTTAGGGTGGGGGTGGGGGTGTTCGTGATCACCTGTAAATAACATAATTTTAGATAGATCTTGGTGTTGGATCGTTGTTTTCGTTGTGTATTTAAGGACTTGTTTGCTGAGTACGTCGTTGCGGTGGTTGAGTTCAAAACCAAATTAAAAGACTGAAACCAAAATCTTGAGTTAAAAGAAGGGAGTCCAGAAGTTAAAGAGGTGGTTCGGATTTTAGGAAGACGGGTTTCTGTAAAAAGATGATTAAAAATTCTCCAATTGGAGAAAAATAAGTTAATTTGAACTGGATTGATAAGCTAATGGCTAGTTAGTGCCAAGACCAAAATGGATAATGGCCTTAAAACGGCTTTAATCTCAAGAATGACATCACGGTTTATGTTCACCTTTCTACTGGTGGACGTGCTAAAGCTAGCTGCGGCGGCTATTATTTACTCATGAATAATCATCATTAACTACACTGCAAAACTGACTTCTAAGAAAGTTTAAAAAACTAATTTTTAGACGTTCTATCTTATTATTAGTCTAAAAACAAACATGATTATTCTCTAGATCATTGGCTCCCAACCTGCACCCCCAAAAGGTTGCAGGGGGTCCCCACAATTTTGTGTGTCCTGAGGTTGTCAGGTTACCAAGATTATGTGTAAAAATTACATTTATAAAATCCAGATAACACACCCAATCAAAACCCTGTGTAAGAGGCCTATCTCTGTATGTCTGTGTGAAGTTTGTAATTATTCACTTTTAATTGTGCGCATGCGCGTAGGAACTGGGGTTGGGGGCCCTGGCTTGTCTGGGACACAGGAAAGGGGGTCCTTGTGAAAAAAAGATGGGAACCACTGCTCTAGAAAAATTTCATTACTTAAAATATGGTAAATATTCTTAAATCCAGATTTTCTTGTTTTGAGTAAAAAAAATCTGCCAATGGGGTAATCACAATAAATCAAAATTTAGATTCTTTTGCTAGTTTTAAGAATCATAGCCAAGCAATTTTCTTTACCCCATTGGTGGATTTTTTTTTTTTTTACTCAAAACAAGAAAATTTGGATCATATTTAAGAATATTTACCTTATTTTAAGTAATGCAATTTTTCTAGAGAAGATTTATTTTTCTTTTTGGACTAAAAAGAAGATAAAATGTCTAAAAATGTATCTTTTAAAGTTCTTAAAAATCAGTTTTTGCAGTGTGTAATATGTGAAATTAATGGTGATGTCAAAGTTTACAGAATAGTTTTACTTTAACTGTAGATTTTCTTTAGGTTCGTTTTAAAACGATTTATTTTGGTCTTGGTCAGACTAGCTGTTAGCTTGTCAGTCTGGTGAAAATAAACTCAATCTCCAAACTGAGGCTGTTCGCATCTCTTATCAACATCAGGGGATTATTAACCGCTCATGAGTAACCCGCTTCAACATATCTGAACTATCTCTTTAATAGTCAAATCCTGGAGGGTCTCAGATGGACTCACACACACACACACGCCCAAAGTGACAGCTGTTCAGATGGGTCATAAATAGGAAAAACTGTGCGTGTGTGTGTGAGACCCTCTGACCCTGCGTGCCATCAGAGAACTGGTTATCGTTCATCACGGTTGCCTTTTGTTGCATGAAAACTGTTTTTTTTTGTAGTTTGTTGTTGGCAACGACGATCATGTTGATGCTGTTTCTACTCTGAAGCTTTCCAAAGCCAACGATTACTTTTGAATCTCGTGCACAAACTGATTTCTACTTTATATTTCCTGTTTTGTTTCTGGTTTGGTTTTAGGGAAATGTCTGTTTACACCTGTACCTGAAAATATAGATTGCATATATAAATATATCATTCATCTCCCTTAATGAGTTTGCTGTGAATTTGCATTTATTTTGTTTACAGCCACAAAGCACAAGCTGCTGGAGCGTGTGAATGATCTGATCTGAACAAAGAGCAGGATCTAGTGGGGGTTGTGTTGAAGCTACTAGAACTCAGGGATAAAACACACGCTAAACAAAGTCTTCAGTGTTTTAGAGAAAGCCCTGGATGTGGATGCAGGTAATTTGCTGTTTAGAGAGGAAGTTATAAGTAGAGGAGAAAGCAGTGAGTGAAGTCCTGGTCGGATCCTGTTTGTTGAGCAGCAGCTCAGACTTCTCTGACAGCGCTAGCTATGCACCCTCAGCGCCCTCTTCCCCAGGCCATGCCCTCCTCCTCCCTGGGACAACACCTTCGGGACATGGCGATGGGTCTGGGACGGAGCAAGAACTTCCTCGGTGGGAACGCTGCCTACGGTTTCATCCAGTCGGTTAAAGAGTGTCTTTATTTCCTCCTCTGCTGCTGGTGCATCAAAGAGATCCTGGACTGATGGACTGGATGGAATTATATCAGGTTTAGAAGAGCTTTTATTTTTATTTTATTGGCTTATTTAATACAGTTTGATCCACACTTCTGGAAAAGTACCAGTAAGTATAAAGTACTTCTACATACTATGATAAAAGTGATGTATCTGATGGTGGTATTTTGGTGTGTTTTTTTAGTGTTTGTAGGATGTGGACGAGTCACACCTCAACGTTTCAAGATGCTACAGATCCATGAGACGACGGATCGGGTTCAACTTTTCAGAAACTGACCGATGATTTCTGGAGATCTACCTTGATGTTAACCAACGTGACGATGAATGAATTAATAAATATATGAACAAAGTATCTTGAGTTTTAATTTGTGTAGAATGTGGTGCAGAGACACTGTACAAAGAACACAGTGAATTTTTAGCATAAACGTTAAAAATAATGGTATTAATGAGAGATGAGACAAGTCTCTGAATTCAAGCTCAAGTCCCAAGCTGAGTTCAAGTTCTGTGATGTGAGTCAAGTTCCAGGACAGGCAAGTCATGACATGATGGGAGTCCCCATGTAGGCCTGAAACCTTCCAGGTCTCAAGTCAAGTCCTAAACAAGTACTTGACCAAGTAAATAATTGAGCTAGAATATAAATACTTCTTAACCCTTAAGAGCCCAAACTCTTTTGAAATTGAAAGCTGATTGAAACACATCAAAATGTACAAAAAATAAAATAATTTTCAATATAGGCTATGTATGAAGAGGGTGACACTTGGGGTTGTCAAACTTGAATATATGACCCAAGAAGCAAATTTGCAGATGTTTGAAAAGGGCGGTGACACCAGTGTTAGGGTCCTTAAGGGTTAAAATGTGTTTTAGTTATTTGACAGAACAAGCAGCAAACAACTGAAACTGTTAAGAAAACTGCAGCTATGTGTCCACATCCAGTCTTTATGTCATTTATTAATTGTGACTGAGTCCACAACTCTGGGATTTATTCAAATATTTTAATAAAGCTTGTATATGAGAATTGTGATGGTATTTTATAGTGCAACTTTGATTAAAAGAGGAATATAGGACCAGATGATCCAGCATCTTTACCTTTGTTTATAAAATGACTCAGTAGCATCTCCAGCACTTTGTTTCGGTCAACTCAAAACTTCTTCCGGAAAGAAAACTCAAAGCAGCGCTGTGATTGGTTGAGCTGGCTAAACACGGGGCGGGACAAAACCCATTCTCCACTCTGATTGGGTGAGAGTTGCGTGACTCGTTATACAGCATCTCTAGCACTGTCGGCCAATTTAAAGCTCCTTCAGCAAAGCAAACTCAATCCCGAGCTGTGATTGGTCAAGCTGGCTGAGGAGGGGCGGTGTTAAACCTATTCTTGACTCTGATTGGATGAGAGGCGCGTGAATCATTAAGTTTAGGAGGCACGTTCCCAAGTTGGATGGGAAGAGAGTGAAGCGCGTCCTGCTTCTGTGACATTTCGAGGTCTGAAGTGAATTAAAACCGACCACGGTAAGACTAAACTACATTTTCTAGTTCTTAACGATACCTTTCTTTAACGTACCGACATCCGTGCTGCTGGTGTTTGTTCCTCCGCGGTACCGCCTTCGTCGCCTCAGGTTTTCCTGGTTGAATCTGAAAAAGTTACGTGACTCCTTAAAATTAACGTTATTCTCCTTAACTTAAACTTTAATGCGTTAAAACACTATTAAACTGGCGTTCACTGCGTTTTATAGAGTTAGCCTCGATATTAAATGTTATTCTTCCTGCCATTCACGTTTATTTAGCTAAACATATAAGAAATTGCTGCTTTGATGGTGTGAGAATGTTTGGTTTTCCCTCCTAATCTAATATCCTGTTATGTTGTTAACTCCTTTGACCTTTTTTGGTCATTTTTCCTGCAGACCAGATAAGACCTCTGCTGTGATGAGCTCTGGTGCATTTGACCTCTAAATAAAGTAAATGTGATGTCATGGTGCCTTTTTAGGTATAGACAAAAACAATGGGGGCTTGTTTTTATTTAACTGATCATCTGTAAATAAAATCCAAAGGCTTTATTGGCTCTCACAGCAACAGCTTTTGAGTTTAAATTGGAAATTTCTCATGAAAACTGCAAGTGAAGCCAGTTCAGTGTGGATCAGATTTAAAACTGTCCTTGCTGCTTCTGTTGTTCCCTTTGGCCATCCTCCGGCTGCTCCCTCTTTCTGTCTCTAGTCAATCTCAGATGGCTAAATTTAGCTGGCATCTATTTAAACCATCCCACTATAAGCTCCACAATGCTCCTTGGGCCCTAGGCTAGATTCAGAGGCCTCTCTTGGGAGGCACTCGATTAGGAGACCTAAATTGCGGAGCTGGGAGAGAATTGGATTTGGGGAGTGAAGTGTGTCATCACGAGCACCACGGTCTCTGCTTTTATTGCACAAAATCAGACAAACATGTGTGATTAGTTATTTTCTTCATGCTCTATAAAGCACCCATCATTGCAGATAAGATTGGAGAAAGTTAATGGAAAAGTTGTTTTTCTTCTAGATGCACATACAGGAAACAGTTGGTTTGTAGAATCTGTTGATCAGACCTAAAACTTAGAAATGAAAGGCCCATTTAGCTACTTCGGACTCCAGAACAGCGTGGGCCTTGGTAACACAGGTCTGTGCCAAAACACTTGTGGACTAGTCAAAAGCCAGGGAGCTCTCCAGGCCTGCAGCGCACACAAACTACTAATGAAGAGCTGAATTTTCTAAGAGGGCAGAACAAACGCATGCACACACTCGGAGGATGTTGGTAGCAGGTGACCGTGGCTCTTGTGTTGGTAGAATGGGTGAGGCTGAATAGCAGAGGCTTGTATTCAAATCCTCTGCATGGAAATTTGTTAAAGGTGCAGGACGCACAATGTTCCCCGGGTTGTAGGCTGGGTTTTAGTTCCCCAAGTAACCTTTGCTCCAGTAACCCCTGAAGGTAGTTCATTCATATTTTATTTAGACTTTAGTGTTTTTCTCTCATCACTCCTGTAACTTTCATCCATTCATCTATCCATCCATTCATCTATCCATCATCCGTGTCACCCTGGACACTGTCTCTTTGACCCGCTCCCATCTGGCAGCAGGTTCAGATCCATTCGGACCAGAACCTCTCGCCACAAGAACAGTTTCTTCCCCTCTGCTGTTGGACTCATGAATGTCAATCCTAGGACCGCCCACTCCAGTTGCTTGGTCCCAGTCACATGACCTGGTGTTGTGTTTGTACCTGAAACTGATCCACTCTGATTAGTACCTGCACTGTGTATATAGTAGCTGCTTCTCTAATTATTGACACTTTTTATAATAATTATTTTATCATGAGTACATTATTACTTCCTATATTTGCTTATTTCTTATTTTTTATCTTTCTTTTTGCACCAAGTACCGCAGCAATTTCCTAATGTTGTGATTTCTCACACATCTGGCAATAAAACCCTTCTGATTCTGATTCATCTAGACAGCTTCATCCTCACTAGGGTTGGGGGAAGCTGGTGTCTATCTCCAGCTAGGAGTATAAAAATACATCGATACATCAGTAATGTGATCATTGATCCAAAATGCGAAAATCAATAGAGAAGCTATCTATGAAACACACTTTTATTTAAAAAAGCTTTATTTTGAAGTTTCGTTGACCTGGTCCTGCTCGTCACCAAACGTGTTTAATGAAGAAGCTAGCGGCGTCGTGGCGAGCTGTGAGAAAACAGTCGGGGAGGAAATCGTCTCTCCCCTGAGAGATGATTGTGTTGAGTCACTTTAATATAGTTTTATATCGATCGGTGGATCCTAAACCAATCAGGTCTTAATGTGAATATGGATGAATTTGAGATATCGGCAAACATCAAATCGTAATCCACTGTATCGCTATAATATCGTATTGTGATCAAACTAGTGATTTACACCCCTATCTCCAGCAGTCATCAGGTGAGATGTGGGGGGGGGTGTCACACTGGACAGGTCACCAGTCCTCCACTGGGACAAACAACCAGCAACACTCTCACCTATAGGACAAGTCATAGTCTCCAATCAACCAAACGTGTTTTTGGTCTCGGAGGAACTCTCAGAAAACCCACACATGCATGTGGAGAACATGCTAACTCTGTGCAGAAAGGCTGCAGCCAGGATTCAAACCTGCAACCTTCTTGCTCCAAGGCTCCAACTTTGCTACTGTGCAGCCTCTCCTGTTGCATTTAAAACACAAATATCATCACAGGCTGTTATAAATGTCACACCAAAGGTATCAAACTCATGTTGGCCGAGTTTGATACCTTTGGGCCGTTGGCAAAAAGAATGAAAATCAAACTGAAATGTTTAAAGTAGAGTTCCAGATTAAGGTTAAAATGATCAGATTGAAATGAGAATCACAATCTAATGGGATGAGAATCAGCTCCTCTAAATCCGAGACCACAGTCTTGAGTCAGAAAAGGGTAGAATGCCTTCTCCAGGTCAGGGACGAGGTCCTGCCCCAAGTGGAGGAGTTTAAGTACCTTGGGGTCTTGTTCACGAGTGAAGGAAGGGTGGAGCGTGAGATCGATAGATGGATTGGTGCTGCGTCTGCAGTGATGTGGGCGTTGTACCAGTCTGTTGTGAAGAGAGGTCGATCTACGTTCCTACCCTCACCTATGGTCACGAGCTTTGGGTAGTGACCAAAAGAACGAGATCATGGATACAAGCGGCTGAAATGAGTTTTCTCTGCAGGGTGTCTGGGCTCTCCCTTAGAGATAGGGTGAGAAGCTCGGTCATCTGGGAGGGGCTCAGAGTAGACCCGCTGCTCCTCCACATCGAGAGGAGCCAGTTGAGGTGGCTCGGGCATCTGGTTATGATGCCTCCTGGACGCCTCCCTGGTGAGGTTTTCCAGGCACGTCCAACCAGGAGGAGACCCAAAGGAAGACCCAGGACATGCTGGAGAGATTATGTCTCTCGGCTGGCCAGGGAACGCCTTGGGATTCCCCCGGAGGAGCTGGCCCAAGTGGCTGGGGAGAGGGAGGTCTGGGCCTCTCTGCTTAGGCTGCTGCCCCCACGACCCGACTCCGGATAAGCGGATGATGATAGATGGATGGATGACATAATCCAGTACTGGCATGGTGGCCTACAACACCCATAATGCCTTGTGTTGATGCACTCTGTTACTTCTACATCAGGACAGGTTTTAATAACGAAGGAGGCTCAGATGTTTGCATCTGGAGGTGGACACAACCCTTCAATAAAGTCTTAATATTCCTAAAAGTTCAGGCTCCATCAGAAGATTTCCTACACAACTAAAATAATCATTTTTATAAGCTGTAGATACTTTTTTAAGTGTTTTGTGTTCCATGTTTGTTATAATTATCTTATTTTGAAGGGTTGAAAATTGCTTCTTGGTGACATAAAGTTGAGAAGCAGCGATGCTGAAGGAACTCCTTTCATTTATTTTTGTTTTCTAGACACAAATGTTGGAATGCTGTTTGTGTTGCAGGAGAGAGAAGCAGCCTCTAGGGGGCCATGTCGGGGGCCAGCGGTACAAACAACAGCTGGACCATCCTCACCTCCGAGGTAGGATCATCTAAGACGGACGACACGGCTCCAGAGTTCCACAACCTCAACCAGAATTTTGTTGTTCTCTAAAAAAAGAAAACAGATTTTTCTTTTGGGTCACCTGAATAAAACGTTTCTGTCGTACGTCCCTTTAATCTGTATTATAAAGCTTATAGGGTTTTATTCTGAGGCTGTTTGTGTCGTTTTAGGAAACTGTTGCTGAGACCCTGAGGCCCTCTGCAGCTGGAGCGGAGCAGCATGACCTCAGCCAAACACCTGCACCAGGTGACCTCACTGCCTTTATTTATTTATGACAACAGGAGATCATTCTCTCACGCCATCATTTCTGTAGCAATCTACCCACACCAACTGGACTTGACATTATGAGGTAGAGGTTTTGCCACATTTCCTCCCTCTTTAAACACTTCATGTGCTACACATCAGCCCACTGGTTAAAACCATCTGTTAGTGAGACTCCAGCTGACCTTCAGTGTTCTGATGTCAAATATCATTTAGATCTTCAGGTAAAACTCGAGTCACTAACTCAACCTTTTGTTTGGACACAAAGAACAAAAGAAACAAATTAGTTTTTACAATTTTCATTTTGAAGCTTCCGTCCTGTAGCCTAGAAATCTGAACCAACCGTAGCAAAACGTTGGTCGGTCGGTCTAGCCACGCTCCGTTGTTGCCTCAGCAGGTCTACGATTGGCCCGAACAATTTTAGGAAAGTAAATGTTGCATTTCCTTTGGAGATCAAGGTCCCAGAGTCTGGAGGAAGAGGGGAGAGGCCCAGAATCCATGTTGCTTGAGGACCAGTGCAAAGTTTCCAGTCAGTGATGGTTTTGGGCGCCATGTCATCTGCTAGTGTTGGTCCATTGTGTTTTCTGAGGTCTAAGGTCAATGCAGCCGTCTACCAGGAAGTTCTAGATCACTTCCTGCTTCCTGCTGCTGACCAACTTTATGGAGATGCAGATTTGATTTTCCAACAGGACTTGGCACCTGCACACAGCGCCAAAGCTACCAGTACCTGGACCATGGGATCCCTGTTCAAACTGGCCTGACCGTAACCCCATAGAACATCTCTGGGCTGTTGTGAAGAGGAAGATGCAAGACGCCAGAGCCAACAGTTCAGAAGAGCTGAAGGCCACTATCAGAGCCACAGACTGATGGACTCCACGCCACGCCGCATTGCTGCAGTAATCCAGGCCAAAGGAGCCCCAACTAAATACTGATGCTGTACATGCTCATAGCTTTATGTTCAGACTTTTCAGTCGGCCAACATTTCTATAATCCTTCTTTTGCTTTGGTCTTAATTGATATTCTAATTTTATGAGATACTGAATTTGGGATTTTCATTAGTTGTCAGTTAGAATCAACATTAATAAACATGTAATCTATCAGTCTGTGTGTGATGAATGAATCTAATATACAAGCTTCACTGTTTGACTAGAATTCCTGAAATAAATCAACGTTGTTATGATATTCTGGTTTCTATGACCAGCACCTGTATACAGGAGAGCTTGCCAGGCTGACCCTCCTGGTTCTGATCCATTAAAAATGGGAATCCTGGTCAGTTTAAGATTGGCTGCATGATGCTTTTCTACCTGAAGTCAAACCAACGTGCTTTACGGGGACAAAACCTCCAAATAAACCTCAAAAATGAGTCACAAGTGAAATTAATTCTAAAAGTGATGCCATGTTTTGAATAGAAAATAGATTCAAATGAGCAGAAGTTCAGTTAAAAGTTGTTTCAGGATGAGTCTTAAAAGGCTTCTGGGCTCATGGCTCATCTTCACTTTCAGCTTCAGGATGCAGCGATAAGCCACCTCACTCAGGGCCGCACGATCTGATCCAAACACGTAGGTGTGGTGTTTGGTTCAGATCAGCACCCTGATGCTTCTGTGAGTAACGCTGACGTGTTCTAGCACACGCCTGCCAGGATGAACACGCCCCTCTCTAGGCCGATTCTGTCTCTGCAGAAGGACCTGTTGCTTTTAGAAACCGTAACTCGTGACTGCTGCAGCTTCTGGACACACACACACACTGAAGACTCCTCAAGATGGCGCGTGTCTCTTGGGTTGATTACATTAACCCTGTTTTAACGGTGGAGATGAACCACACTAACTGACATTAGGCTATTTTAGGCTGACCAGAGCCTCTTTCTCAACAGTGTGATGGATTGAAACAATCACTAAATAAATGTAATTAAATACGGTATAAGAGAATGAATTGAGGTGAATTATGTTTTACTTTGATAATCTGGTTTAAGTCCTTTATGAAGTCAGTGAAATGAGTCAGTTTAATGGACTATGTTCAATTTTTATGCTCTCATACAAATTTCTTAACATCCTTCCTTAAAATCCTTTTCCAGATTTTCTTTCCATGACATTACATAGATTTTAAAAATCCACTCATCATCGTTGAGCTCATTTCTGCTCCATCTGGCTCCAGATTAAAGAGCTGCAGTTGTTTGTTTCCAGAAGGCCGTGCTGTAAACGTTTCCTGTCCCGTGTTTTTCTGAAGCAGGTTCTGGAGGGAACCACCAGCCTGACCAGGGTTCTGGAGGGAACCACCAGCCTGACCAGGGTTCTGGAGGGAACCACCAGCCTGACCAGGGTGCAGCGTCTGCAGAAGGACTCCCAGTGGAGGACGGCCTAGTAAGACTCAACGCTGTGTTACATAACTGTTCTGTTTGCCGTACACTTCAGCTAAACGCGTTTGACTTTAAATGGTCACATGGTTCTGGACTGGGTTACCAGCGCTGACCCGTGATTTGTGGTTATTCCCTGATCAAATCCAGACCCGACCTGGTCTGTCATTTCTTTTTAAACCATGACCCGACCCAAGACCCGGAACCAAGCTCAATTCTTTATGTAACTCTTAGAAATGACTTCTTTTCAGCAGGACTCGCTCTTAAAAGTTCTGGTTCACTGAGGAACCGTGTGATACTTGCTCTGTTATAAATGTGATCGGTCACTCTGAGCTGCTTCTTACAAACCCAGAAGCCACTTCTGTTTTTACTGACCGTTCTAAAGTTCTGCCACACGTCCGACTTCATTTATTAGGATTGGTCACAATACGGGCCTCGCCTCCATCTAGCTCGCTCTTCTTTATTTTTTTAAGCTGAGCTTGCCTAAACCCATGGATGGGGCTTTCCAGATGGGTTGGGATCATTGTTGTTTAAATTCTAATAAAAAATGATAAATCACCTAAAACCTCCCTGCGTTTCTAAACCGTCCGCCCAAACTCATGAAACTTATTTTATGTATATTTCCACCTGTTAAAGACCTTTTATCACCGCGGGTACCCACCCTGCTGCAGGACTGACTTGAACCCACATTTAGACACCATAGACTTGTTTCAGACATAACCCAGATAAATCCTGCTCTGACAGAGCTAAACCTCTGTCTTCCATCCAGGCATCAGAGGATAAAAGGACGGACTCGGGCTCTGATCAACACTCTTCTGTTCCTCACTCTCTGAATGTCTCGAGCATGTGGGACCATGGTGATGGTGTCGGCCCGGCCGAGGGTCCAACTAAAAACCCGACGCAGTCCAGCCCAGACCCCGAGTCCTCCTCTGAGTCCTACACCCTCCTACCTCCATCACCTCCTGGAGGAGCAGAGCTGACGGGAGAGAAGCTCACAAAGGTAGAAGATCTGCATCCGCAAAATGAGGAGATTCAGCAAAAGGGGGAGGAGTCAGAGCATCACCCACAGACAGGTATGAATAAAACGGGCCTCGCTCAGGTCACTTGTCTATAAATGCTCGTGTGTGTCTGACTTGTAGGAGCAGCTGGTTCTGGTTCTGTTTGGTTTCTGGGTCATAGGCTTTGCCTTTAGAGGCTGGAGAGGAGCACGATGAGGCGAGCTGTAGTTGACATGTCTGTTCTGTCTCCAGCATCATGTGATCAGGACTCCGCCTCACATCCAGATTTTCAGGAGTCAAATTAGACGTAAACAAGCTAGCAGCGTTATTTTAGGGCTGTAATTTATCCTCTGTTCCAAACCCTCCTGTGGCTCCAGATGAGACGACGGAGAAGACGGGAGCTAAAGGAGACCTGGAGGAGAGGAGGAAGAAGTCTCTCCTCGCCGTTGTGGAGCAGATTGGACAAAGAGAGGAGGAAGAAGAATTTCACCTCCCACAGCAGGAAAACAGCAGCATCTTCTCTCTTAACAAGTGCATCCTGGGTGCCGTCATTCTGCTCGGCTTTGGTACCATCTTTTTCTCCGGTAAGCCCCGCCTCCTGACCTCGTGACATTTAGTTTAGACCAGGGGTCACCAACCTGGTGCCCGCGGGCACCGGCACCATGGTGCCCCCAGGAACTATATAATGTGCCCACAGGCCTTTTCTTGAAATTGCACAAGTCTACAATAAACAAAAAAAAATTCTGCTGCCATCTTTTTAAATGGTAGATGGTCTGTATTTGTATAGCGCCTTCTTAGGGTTCTACAACCCCCCAAGGCGCTTCACTACACAATACACAGTATTCTTTAAAAACAGAAAATGATGTTTATTATACATGAAGTTTAGTTTAACTCTGATCTATTCCAGTTCGAAGGTCAGTATTGTATCAAGCTGGTAGCCCTTCATATGGCTCAGTACCCATGAAGTAGCTCTCAGCACAAAGGTTGGTGAGCCCTGGTTTAGACTGATTTCATACGTGTTGACGTGGAAAGTGACTGTCGGTGGACTGGATGAAGGATGCTGAGGTGTATTATATCTGCAGGTGTCTTCATGGACCTGGCTGAGGGTAGGTTCAACAGCAGCATGTTTTTGTGGATGTGCGTGCAGAAAGAAAACAAAAATGCATGCGAAGCCTTTAACAACAAGATCTTTTGTGCTTTTTAATGAGTCATTTTGCTTTAGGATTATTTGTTGCTCCTGTTTTGTTGAACATTTGCATAAATTACCCACAGTGTGAGCTCACAGTTATCCACCATGCAATGTTGGCCCGAACGTGCGTAGCAATGTTTGTTCATTTTTTTACCTTAAAGGAGTCACCTATAACACCGTGGATGTCTACGTCCTATTATAGTCTTTTAGACCATTAAAATAAATTGTATTGGAAAAATAAATAAAAAATGTGATTTTTTTAATCCTTTATTGTGAAGGGCATATTTTCTCGCAAGATCACGCGATATTTTGGCTGTCTCGGACGCGCGCGGGACTGAGGAGCGCGTTGATTGGTGGAAGGAAGCAGGAAGCAGCTTCAGCGTCTCGCTCCAAAACAACAAAAGTTATAACTGAACCGACCTGGCAGTGACCTACGGGATCTAACGTGTATGTATGAGCCCGAGCCTCACCTCGTGCGTAATGGCGCCCTCGCTTGTTGTTGAGTTGGGACAAAGCAAGCTAACAGCCAGGCATCGGCTCTTATGCTGTTGTGAAGATGGAATACACAAACCGATCAGAGTTTTGTCTCCCATAACACGGATTATAACATGAGTCGTCAACGGTAAGACATCATTTATGCGTTTCACGTTATGAAATGAGCTTTGTTGTGCTGGTTTGTTCGCTGCTGGTTCATATTTGTTTATATCTGGCCTTTGTGTCAGCATATAGGCCAGAGCTCAAGTTCTCATTTTGGAGCTGGTTGAAGAAGGCAAGAGTAAACAAACGCATCAATGTTAAATATCTGCTTCTCAGCCAGTGAAAAATCATTAGGAAGCCATTATAGACGTGTTTTTAAGTGGAAAAGTGAAGATTTCAGGTGATGACTCCTTTAAATTGCTGACAGTTTCAGCGTCACACAGTCGCCAAGATGGCATTAAACTGTCAGCAATTTAAGGTAAAAAAAAACCAAAACATTGCTATGCTGTAATAAACAAGAAAAAACCAATGGACTTTGCATTATGTTTTACAGAAAACGACCACGCTGCGATGGAGCTGAAAGATGCTGAGAGCCCAGGAAAACGGGTCAGTCCGACTCTTCTGTGTTCATTAGTGAAGCTTTTATTCAGGCACTGATGTGTCTTTGTTTGTAAATCTGTTAATATCTCAGGAACCGCTGGGCAGTTTTCACTGAAACACTCAGAAAGTCATCGTTGGGTCTAAATCTACGGCTAGTTAACCCTAAACCAGTTTCACACTGAGCTGTAATTCCATACGGTAGTAGCTGGGAGTGGTTCACAGCACAAACTCTGGAGTGTTAATTAGGGTTGTAACGATGCTTCGAGAATCAATTTAAAATCGGTGCAAACTAGTTTAAATATCCATCGTTGTAGAAAAAAAGGAAATCGATTCACAACGGCCTGCCAGAGACATCAATGCAGATGACATTCAAACTAAATAAAACCCTTTTTGAGCATAAAAAGATTTGTGATCATTTCCATATCATCTTTCATTACCGCTATTACGCTGTTCAGTGTTACGTTTGTTAGTAAGACAATAGAAAGTTGCAATTTGAAACGAGGACTAAAGGGCAATTGGAAAAAATAATTTATTTTGCCATAAAATAACTGAAATTCATTTTGTTGAGAAAAATTGTAAAAAATCGGAACTTTAAATCGGCAATTGAATTGTGGCTTGAGTGAATCGTTCCATCCCTAATGTTAACCAATCATGTGAGTTGCCTCTGACTGAAGACATTTTTCTGTCTCTTATGCACACACACACACACACACACACACAGCGTTGCCAGGACACACACCAAAGCAGGATGCAATATCAGAGTCTCCTTAAAACAACACTGCTCAGGCCGCCTTTGTTTAACAAGGAAGACACCAGGGACTTCTCTGCACTCTTTTGCCCCGCCCACGTGCTCAGAGATGCACTTATGAAATCACTGATATCGTTGATTTTTTGCACCAATTTTAGAGACTGCCCATGTGCTCAATCACATCCGCATTCCTATGGTAGTGTGGAATGAACGCGGCCAGGCAGGGTCTGGTGGAGCCGATGCTAGTGTGTAAGTGGCATAACAATTCTACAGTCGGTACCAAATATCTCCATGAAGTTCTTTTCATTAAATCCCTCTCAGCAGTTTTATTCTTGACGGTTTCAGTGCCTTCCAGAATGAGTCGTTTCAGGGTTCTGTCCCTTTAAGAAAACAAACTGGAGCTGGCCACGCCTACCCATACCTCGATTGGCTGCTATAAGCTTAGAAGCTCTGATATCAGGGAGGGGATGGGAGTAGAGTTGCTGCTCCTCCAGCCTGGAGAAGTGAGAGGTGATTCTAGTCTACTTTCCCCATTTGTGACATCACAAACGGGGACTTTTTAAAACGGCTTGTTTTCAGCACAAAATTCTTAAAGCCAAACACTGACAGAAAATAATGGATGGTTTTCTCATGTTTGGAGTGTTTAAAGAGGCAGTAGAGAACTACATGGCAGCACAAATTCTACAAATATGGAGATGTTTGAAAACAAAGTGGAACACTTACATTATCCTTCAATGTGCTCTGTTAAAATAACTTTCATTGCTTTTTACTGTGTGTGTGTGTGTGTGTGTGTGTGTTTTGTAGGAGTGGTTCAATCCCGACGCTGACGCCTCTGAGCTCCTGAATAAGTTGGCTGAAGGGAGCCAACAGATTTCTGCTCTCCAAGCCCAACTTCAGGTGTGACTCCATTCTGTCTGCTCCTTCCTCTCTCCTCTGTGATATATCCACTCTTATGTAGAACACAAATGTGTCGGTTTTATCCTTCTGGGACCCTTTTTTCTCTTTAACCAGGCACAGAAAGAGGAGCTAAAAGTGGTGAAGGAACAGGCAGCGGAGGGAGAGAAGGAGCGTCTGCTCTGGGAGGAGGTGGAGAAGGAAAACAGTAGGTTGAAGACAGAGATGGCCTCTCTCCCTGTCCTTCAGAAAGAGAACGACAGGATGAAGGAGGAGCTGGAGTCTGTGCCGGCCCTACAGAAAGAGCTAGAAACCCTGAGATCCACTGTGACAAAATTTAAACTCCCCTCAGGTACAGAGAACAGGGTGAGGAGGTAGGGAGGGAGGAGGAGAAGTGGAGAAAATGTGGAGGGGTGAGGGGGAAAGATATAATTTAGTCATTTTCTTACTTATTTATAGGATTTTTGTTTCTGTACTTTTATTGATTTTTATATTTTCCAGGAGACTTGAGCTCCTCTACGGTGCCCCCTACTGGCCAACCAGAAGACAGCAGCCAGGTCACGGCTCCACCCACAGACGGACAGACCAGGAAGACTCGGGATGACCGGAAGGAGGAGAAAGAGTCTAAACTGGGAAAACGTGAAGCGAAAGAAGAGAAGAAACAGTCTAAAGAGAGAGAGAGGAGCGTCAGAAAGAAGGGAGAACAAAAGGAGGATAAACACAGTGATGAAAAAGAGTGGAAGAAAGGAAAACATGGAGGAGGGACGTTTGATGAAGAGAAGGCAGGGAAGCAAAAGAGGCATAGTGATGAGAGAAAAGAAGGGAAGAAAGAGAGAGGTGAAGACAGGAAGCCTTGGAAAGATAAAGAAGGGAAGAAGGGAAAGCTGGGAAAAGTAAATGAAGGATGGAGAGGTAAAGAGGAGAAAAGGGAGCATCAAGAAGGAATGTATCACAGTGAGAGGCACAAGGGCAGGGAGGAGTGGAAGGGAGAGATGGAGTGGACAAAAAGGAAAGATGGGATGAAAGAAGGTGGCGGAGAAAAGTGGGAGAGGAAAGACTGGAAGGAAAAAGGAGAGAAGAAAGAGTGGAAGAAGGAGAAAAAGGATCATCACAAAGAGGAGAGAGGAAGGAGTGAACGGAAGCAGTGGGAGGATGGAAGAAGTTACGATGGAGGGAGGACAGGAAAGGAGGAGAGGAAGAGCAGAAATGAAAGGCAGGATGAAGAACGGAAGAAGAGGGATGAAGATTTAAGGCGGTGGGAAAAGGAGGAGTGGAAGAGAGGAGGAGAGAAGGAGAGGAGGCACAGTGGAGACAAATCCCACTCCTCCCAAAAGAGAGAGGAGCATCTGTACGGTGAGCGGAAGCCCCCCCACTCACACCCCCGACCCTCAGTGGGTCAGCCGGAGTACTGGCTCCAACGGAGAGACAGGCTCCGCCTCCGGCGCCGCCCCACGCCTCCACAGCACTGCCACTCACCGGAGAGCTGCGCTCAGGCCGAGCGGCTGCTCCCCGTCGGCCTGCTGGAGTTCCAGAACCTCCTCCAACCCTACCTGACCAAGGCGGAGGAGGTCGGCGTGGACGGGTCCAGAACCGACGAGCTCAGAAAGCTCGCCGCCGAGTTCTTCACAGATGGAATGTTCGTCCACGACCAGATGAGCTTCCGAGACTTCATGGAAGAGTTGGGAGATGTCCTGGAAGACTTGGTGGAAGGGGATGAGGAGGAAGACAGCGACGTCGAGGATGAAATGGAACAGTTTGAAAAAGAAGTCCTGAAAACGTTTCTGGTGCCTGGAGGGAAGGAGAAGGAGAGGAGGATGAAAGGGGAGTGGAGGGAGGAGAGCCGGGAGGAGCGTGGCTGATGGGAGGAGTCGAAAACACGAGGGCTTCCCTTTTCGCCACCTTTCATTTACACACTTGTTCTTCTGGTGACGTGTTTAATAAACGAAACGTTCCGTGTTCTCCTCTGTACCGCGGCAGAACGTGTTTTATGAGCTACCGGTGCGTGTTTGGATAAGCTCCGCCTCTTCAAACGTCCACCAGCTGTTCTCTGATCCGCCATCCAGTCCTAACGTCAGATTAGCAGATTAATGACGTAACATGAACACGTCCAGTCAGATTGTGTTGTTGTCTTCTGCCTCCAGATCCTGCTGAATAACTTTAACTTCCAGAAGTTTGGCTTTCCGGTGATGAACGATGTGTCGGACATGTTGAGCATGTTTATTTATTTTCAGGTACAGAGTTGATGTTGTGCACTAGTTCCTTGTTTTCTACCCTAAAGGTAGAGCTGTGTTATTAGCTTGTTTATTTTCTTTTGTTTACGTGAGCTTGTTGTTCGATGTGGCGTCTGAATGTTTGGATGTGCGTTTGCTGCTGTTGGGGTCAGAAGGAAATAAACTGCTTTTGGTCAGAATCCTTGACTTTGTCATCTTTTAACGCCTCGTTTCACCAGAAAAAAAATCATCAAAATTAACTTCTAAACACTCAAAAAGAGGATGCTTTAGTTTAGTGACTGTTAAAAATTGGCCTGCAGTACCCACACTTGACCACACGATGTCATTCTTTCATCTTTAAAAGTTCTCGTGGGCCACAAAATTGACATTTTCTTTAATTAAAAATAAAAATATTCTTTTATTTTGTACTGTTCATAATTAGGCCCCATATTGGTAAAAATTAACAAAAATGTTTAGTGTTGATCGACATCAGCCTGCAGGAGACAAAATTCTACATTTCTAGAAATGAAATTGGGGGCTGCACGATTTCCCTCTGAGAGCCGCAAATGGCCCCCCGCCCGGGCCACAGTTTGGACAGGAACATTCTTTTAATTTTGACGTGAGTTTAAATATGTCGATTCTAAATTTCTATGTTTAACATTATTTGTGTTTAAGCATTTAGTCGGAAATAATTATGTTTAAAAATATTGAAACAAATTCAGTTCAGAGGATCAGATTCAGGTAAATTCAGTTTCCATCTGTGGTCCGTTGACCAAAAAGGAGCAAAAACAGATTCGACAAGAAGAAATATGGCAAAGAAAAAAGTAAAATATGGATTGAAACTAACAGTATTTGCATCAGATCCGGCCATTTTATCCGTGTTTAGATCCCCTTAGTTGGAGTGATGTTTATTATTTCTTTACTTTTACTTAAAAACATTGTTTTATTGTTTTTTATCAGTGAGCAGATGAGTGAAGGAAGGATCTGACTTTACAATAAGGGTCCCTTTATTAACATTACTTAGTGCGTTATTAGGCATTAATCCAGCCATCCATCTTCCTCCACTTATCCGGAGTCAGGTCGTGGGGGCAGCAGCTTAAGGAGGGAGGCCCGGACCTCCCTCTCTCCAGCCACTTGGGCCAGCTCCTCCGGGGGAATCCCAAGGCGTTCCCTGGCCAGCTGAGAGACATAATCCCTCCAGCGTGTCCTGGGTCTTCCTTTGGGTCTCCTCCCGGTTGGACGTGCCCGGAAAACCTTGCCAAGGAGGCGTCCAGGAGGCATCCTAACCAGATGCCTGAGCCGCCTCAACTGGCTCCTCTCCATGTGGAGGAGCAGCAGGTCTACTCCGAGCCCCTCCCGGATGACCGAGCTTCTCACCCTATCTCTAAGGGAGAGCCCAGCCACCCTGTGGAGAAAACTCATTTCAGCCGCTTGTATCCGTGATCTCGTTCTTTAGGTCACTACCCAAAGCTCGTGACCATAGGTGAGGGTAGGAACGTAGATCGACCGGTAAATCAAGAGCTTCATCTTCCGGCTCAGCTGTCTCTTCACCACGACAGACCGGTACAACGCCTTTAATAAACAAAGTTTATTAATGCTTGATAATGCACTAAGTAACTTTAATACAGGGACCCTTATTGTAAAGTGTTCCTAGGCTGTTGGCTGCAGAGAAAAGAGAACTGAGTCAGCACCACCTCATGTCTGCTGGTGGTGACTGTTTTAGCCTGAGACTAAAATAAAATCCTGGTTTTCTTAAATATGTATGAATCATGTAGATATTAACACTTTTTGGTTGGTTCAAATGTCGACTGGAACTTTTCGGTTTCCTCCCCAGACTAAATGATAAAGCAGCCAGGTTAACTGGTGAATAAAAGATAACTGGATGGAGTAGTTATGATCTGTGAAAAAGGGGTGGGAGTTTATAAGTGTATACTTCTTCCCACTCCTTTTCGAGCATGTGGCTCAAAGTAGATGGTAGATACGTAAAATTAGCCTTATTTGTTTTTTTATTTTGTTTTGTTTTGTTTCTTTTTGTACTTTGTGTGTGTAATCTTTGACAGTGCTGCATGTTCGAAATAAAAAAGTTGAATTGAATTGAATTGAATTTTTGTGTGGTTTTAAAGGTATACTATGTAACTTTTTCATGTTTAAATCATGTTCTTGAGCCAGTTTGTGCTAAAATGACCTTTACAGGGTTAATGAAACGTCACTCAGACCCCCACCGCCCTCTGTGGCCAGAATACCACACTTGTAACTTCAGAGTGGCGGTCCGGTCCCTGTTGGACTTAGTAAAGTGGAGCTGACATGCCTGGTGCTGCAGTCTGCTTCCAGCATGTTTCCTGCATGTTTAGATCGTGAACACAGCTGATTTGTTTGATTTAGTGATGAACCGCTCCTGTAGACACTAATGAAGGCTGAGGAGACGTTTCAGCAGTTAGATTAAGGTGTTAGAAAGACCAACGCACAGCGAGGAGAGAAGTTTTACTTTTGGTTTAGCTAACGGACACTAGGGGGTGCTAAAAGCAAGCAAAACTGCACAGTTCCAGTCGTCTGCAGCGATTGAACAGGACCAGATGAAAAATGAATTAAAAATACCTCAAACTGCCCTAAAGTAGCTTCACTTACCAAACTCTGTGGACACAAAAGACAGTCAAACAGCTGAAGATGTAGAAAGCTGAGTTTGAGAATAAAGACTCGTCCCCGCATGCAGCTAAAGCTCCTTTAAGTGTCTCAGTTGTCCACGTCTTCGCTTTACTTCTTCGTTAGCTGCTGGCTGTGACATTCAGGGGAACGGGAGCTGGAGCTATTTTAGGTAAACAGTGACATAGATGTGCGTTTTTGTGTAAGTGCCATACCGCTGAGACGGGAAAATGAGCCGTGGGGATGTTTGGACGACACAGCCAAAGTGCTTGTTAGTGCTAACTGCTCCTCTAATACGCCGGCTTGTGCACATCCTGCCGGAGTTTTGGCTCAAACGAAACGGGTTTTCTCAGCTGAAACCCGAGTGTCTCGTTTAGAAAAAAGTTTTTTTGCAATCCAGCATAAACGATTATCGTGATTTACAGACGTGTTTCCTTTCTCTCTCTGTGGCATTCTGAGAGCGGGTTTATGAGCATGAAAGGAAATTAATTGGGTTATTATTCATGCATTGGCCTGAACCGAGTAAATAGTCAAAAGTACAGGTCTGTGCACATTGTGTTGTATTTAACCCGTCTGACCCAGATCTATAACTCGTAGTTACATGGTTAAGTTGCATTGGATCTAAAAAGGAGGAGACACAGTGAACAGCAGGACTTTGGTCCTCACACACACCTGAGCAGGTGGGGTTCTGTCTTGTCAGGTCGAATATGCATCATATGCGTTTCTGGTTTGTTTTATTTGTTTGTTTGTTTTTATTTTGGACATGTTTGTGTTTCTTTGTCTCAGATGGAGGCTGCGATTGGTTAGGGTTAGGGTGTCCCAGTTTAAAGGCACACGTGGCACTTTTGGCTTGTTTTTAGCACCCCCTAGTGTCCGTTAGTGAAAGCAGAAGGTAAACTTCTCTCCTGGCTGTGCGTTGGTCTTTTTAACACCTTAATCTAACAGCTGAAATGTCTCCTCAGCCTTCATTAGTGTCTGCAGGAGCGATTCATCACTAAATCAAACACATCAGCTGTGTTCATGATCTAAAACATGCAGGAAACATGCTGGAAGCAGACTGCAGCACCAGGCATGTCAGCCCCACTTTACTCACGCCTGCTGCACACTGAAAGCATCAGCGGCGCGGAACGGTTTACTCGCGACAATCGCGGCACTCCAGTGCACACCGGGAGAGTCAGCAGCGAAGCGGCTTCACCGCAGCGCTCCTCGCTCGACTCGCAAGATCACAAGATCCCTCGAGACTTCAAAGGTCACGGTTTATTTATGACGTCCGCCATTAAACCAAAAAGAAGGAAATCACGTTTGATATCGCTGTTTGATGTCATATATAATGTTTTTACTCACCACTGCCAGGATTAAAGCCATGAAAAACACACCGCTGCACTTCTCGAACGATGCGGTAGTAAATAAGCCGTGAGGTCACACGTATAGACGTAATCTACATAGATATGAAACCGCATCGCTGTAACAGACCTTTATTTTGAAAATTACCAGGCATTTTTCACTGAAACCGAGTGTGATTTCCTGTCTGGCCCCATGTTAACTGCGGAAATTGACGCATCCCAGAAGCGGCACGCGGCAAAAATAGAACCCGATCCTATCTTTAGCGGCGCGGCGTTCCGCGTCTGGAAATTGCCGCATCGCGGCTGGTTTGTGACACCCCATAGACTATAATGAATTCTATTTGAAGCGGCGACGTTCTGCTGCCGTTCCGCTGCCGTTCCGCTGCCGTTCCGCGCCGCTGATGCTTTCAGTGTGCAGTAGCCTTAAGTCCAACAGGGACCGGACCGCCACTCTGAAGTTGCAAGTGTGGTATTCTGGCCACAGAGGGCGGTGGGGGTCTGAGTGACATCATTAACCCTGTAAAGGGCCATTTTAGCACAAACTGGCTCAAGAAAATTATTTAAACATATGAAAAAGATGCATAGTATGGTTTTAAAGCCCCAGTGTGTAATATTTGTACCTGTTTACTACCAAATTCTGTGCAGCCAGTGCACAAACTTGTCCTTTTTCATTAATATTTCTCACCAACATCAATTCTAAATATTCCTCTCAGCTTCAAATTTTACATTTTTAATACATAAATTGTGGTCGACGCTCCATGGTCATCCTCCATCTTGAAATACGGTAGCTATTTAGGGACATGTGAGCTCTGAGTTACGCGTTTGCACTATGACTGTAACCTGAAAGAAACAGCAGAGGGCAGCAGTGTGCCGTGGAAGCATGGCGTCTGACAATGCAACTAAGAAGAGACGAGACTAACTGTTACACCGTTGCTGTAACTTTGTTAGTTTGAATAACAAACAATGAAATCAAAAGACACATCAAATATGTCAGGTCTTATTGATTTCCAACACTCAGCAGCCGCATATGATGAGAACCCCGCCCCCGCAACAGCTAGACACCAGCATCCAAGTGTGGTTTATGACTCACCTCAAGCTGATCATTTCTTTTCTTCATAATAAAGCTCCCAATCCGGTCCCAACATATCAGTTCCAAAGTCCTTCTTCAAGAAAGTTCCTTCTAAGTCTCCTCTCTTACCGCAGCCTGCCGTGTCTCTCCCAACACGCTTCAGCGGTGGTCCGCTAGCCGGTAGCCACATTAGCATTAGTTACCGGTACTTTATTTCCACAGCGTGTCCCCGGCTCCAGCCAAACCTCATCGGCTATCCGATCGCTAAACAGCCAGTGGTTGATGTTAGCTCCATCTCGATCCTCACTGCGGCGCACACCGATCAGCTGATGGCTAACCGGCAGACTCTTGTTTACTCCGCTGCTCTGATCCACATGACACCGGACGCCACAGCTGATGCCACCCCTCCTCCGTGTGTGAATCGGTGACAGGCAGCTATGCTAGCTTCCTTCAGGACTGGTAGGTTGATACAACAGCTAACAGCAGTGTTTCCCCTAGAAATGTTTACAGCAGTGATGCTTGTAGACTGAGGGGGTGGCGGATTGCGCCGTCGCGGCGGGGGGGGGGGGGGGGGGGGGGGGGGGGCGCGCGCATCGTCTTGCTGGGGGAGGGGCAGGGGTGGACTACGAGTGGCATTATGCATTAAGACTGAACACTCATTAAAAAATGTTTTTTACCTGCTTGAGTAGTTATATGCTTTGTGTGGGTTAGGCTACAGAGATTAGAAATAAATCAATCTCATGCTTTTTATAAAAAACGAACCAGATGGCTGGAGTGAAAGCTGGAGTTGTTGCCTTTTTGAGTGGGCCACCGTAGCTGCAATACTTACTCTGAACTGCATGGCGCTAAAGAGTCGCAATTTTTACCATGATTTCTATGAATTTCCCACATAGCACCTTTAAAGCCTATTCTGGGAGTGATGGTTGTGCACAGATGAATTCTGCAGACGGGTCAAATCAGAGCTCCCCAACTTTGTCAGGTAATAAATGAAAAGTAAGAAAAATAATAAGTGTTGTTTATTTTTTTTACCACAATGTGCAAAATGAAGCTTTAGTTTTGACCTCTCAGCTGAAACCAGGTGCATGCAGCTTTTATTTAAAACTTTATTTTGTAAAGAAGATGGTCTAGTCACACATTCTACTGCACACTAGATCCTTACTATCCATACAGTTTATGTGCCAATGTGATTTTATTTCTAAGAGTTAGGCAAAACTAATTTTAAAAAGTCAATCAGTTACAGCTTCATGCAAGAAAAAATGTTTCAGTTCTCTAATTTGTAGAAAACTAGTTTAAAAACATCTAGTTACATTTTAGTGCCTTAGAAATATAAAAATACATCAGGTTCATGGTTAGATCTGTCTGAAAAAAAAATGTTTTGGACAGTGGTGCCCCCAAGGGGTGGCCAGGGGTGGCCATGGCCACCCCACTGCCTCCCAGGGTTCTTTAAAATATCATATTTATGTTCACACAAACCATAAATTCATCTTATTTATTCAGACAAAAATGTAAAACATAAATATACAATTAATGAGTAAATAAATACTCTAAATA